>VKKT01001342.1:72529-87995 GCA_008038995.1 Haliotis laevigata | reverse complement strand
CGGGTCTTCGGCGTGACGAGCCAACGCTTTAACCATTAGGCTACCCCACCGCCCCTTATTCACAGACCACTCTGACTGAACACCATGTACCAACATTCAGTCTTCCATCTGATAGAAACTCACAGAGAAGGCGGACAGCTACAGTTGGGTTTCTATTCAATATCTGTTTAGAGATTGCGTGGGGGCGATCATGGATGATCAAATTGAAGGTGGAAATGACAAAAAGATAAGGTGTTCATTGAGGGAATGGTATGATTGTCTAATATTTAATTCATATCAGCGGAAATATGGTTGAAACAATCCTTCTAACATCTCTGTGAACATAACACCTTCACATCGTAATTTACAGTATTAATAACCTTGTCAAAGAACCATTAGTCCTGTCCAACACATTGAGAAACACGAATATACTGAATTATTCATTTAAAAAAAACCATTTTGTCAACATTAACATAACACAAAATCAGAAAGTTTCATGACGTCAACGTCTGATGTCTTATTTGTACCGTATGTTTGTGTAAATTCTCTTTATCAACACATTAATCAGTTCTGAGATCAGTGCACTTCAATAAGTATAAATGCATTCAGCCGAACATTCCCACATCACAATTAGTACTCCTACGACATAACTGCAAGGGGGAATGTTACTAGACTTGCTCCAAGTCTCTGCTGAATTAAGAATGCATGGATGTACTGTAATTATATCCTTATAATCAGCAAGTCTAGATTCACCAACAACCTAGCCTTTATCCATGCCTCTACTGAGTTAAAAGTCCATGGAGAGTGAGTGATTATGGTTTTACACCGCTTTTAGCAATATTCCAGCAATATCACGGCGGGGACACCAGAAATCGGCGTCACACATTGTACCCATGTGGGGAATCAAACCCGAGTCCTCGGCATGACAAGCTAACGCTTTAACCACTAGGCTACCCCACCGCCCCTAAAAGTCCATGGATGTACAGTAATTATATCCTTACAATCAGAAAGTCTAGATTCACCCACACCCTAGCCTTGCTCCAAGCCTCTACTAAAAGTCCATAAATGTTTTTAAATTCTATCCCTACAGTCAGCAAATCTATATACACCCACACCACCAGGAAGCCAGTGATTTATTGGCACAACTCCTTCCTGTTTATATATTCCAGGAATTGTGACTGAAAGTAATTTATTTGGAGACGTGTAGAATGTTACTTACAAGTAGCAATAAGCAAATACTCATTAATATCCAGACATAATGGACGCCCACCAAGTCATATTACCACATTATTGGCCCATCAGAAAATGCTGATGCATGAATACAAATTATGCCGATCAAGGCATTATGCTGATCAACAAATTATGGATTGACAAAGGGCAGGAAATGACGCCTTATCAATACGAGACCTACGTAGAAATTTATGAGTTACGACCATCAGCATTCTGAGACACGATGACTTCATGATTGGGGGAGAACATCCATAAATGCTTCACACATCTTTGAGCAAGCGATGCATCGTTTCATAGAAAAATCTGTACATGAAAACGAAACCTGAGCATACCAAATTTGACAATTGTAATCTTTTTCAAGAAGTGTTCTGCAGAAATGAACTTCTTCAAACTTCGACAAATAAGAAGTGAATTCGAAGTGTCACCTTTTCCATGAAAACATTAGTAATTAATTCTCTGAGTAACATATTACAGTTAGTCACGATCAGGACGGTCATTGTTCTGCAACCTGAAATAGAAGCAGCATCAATAATTGTCGCTGTGTACCACGGATGTGACACTTGTCTCTGATCAATGACTTCCTCTGAAAGTAGGGACTCCTGCAAACAGGAAGACATGACACATGACCATGTCGTCCGCTGTCTCAACAAGTGCTGGTCTACAGACAATCATCTGTATTTCCCATACCTGATGTGTCAAAAATCACATGTAGACCATCACAAACATCCTCTCCAAATGTCAAGGTCACTTGTCCAATAAGCGTTTCTCAATATAGAAACCCACGACCTGTTTACAAGCATCAGATTGCATAACTGAAATGTGTTCATCAATCTGTCAAGGATGTAGTTTTCAAATATTTTCTGCTATGTAAAAAGGCTGTGTCCTTGAATTTCTGACTAACTATTGATGAGCGAGTTTAGTTTTATGCCGCTTTTAGCAATATTCTAGCAATATCACGGCGGGGGAGACCAGAAATTGGCTTCACACATTGTACCCATGTGGGGAATCGAACCCGGGTCCTCTTGGTGACGAGCGAATGGACAGTACATAGGACAGTAATGTCATACTTATTTTTAAATTCTATCATTATGTAGCTTGAAGAACCAAACAATGTTGGCTGTGATGATGTACACACAGTAAAAACCAATGTTAAAGTATACTGGGTGGCGCCAGCAAAGTCGTGTATTGTGAGAATAATTGTTCATGCAGTCATAACTGCTTGAGTCTGAACCAGACAATCCACTGATTGATATTATGAGCAATGACTTGCCATGGTATGCTGATACACATTGAGTGAGTGAGTTGAGTTTTACGCCACACTCAGCAATATTCCAGCTATATGGCGGGGGGTCTGTACGATACAAAACGAACAAAACCACCAAGCATGACCACCTAATCTTGAAACGAAGGGTAATGACCTTTCTAAAAAGTTCATAGTAACATCACTTTCCCATACTATCCCTTCAGTTCATGATGTTCTTAGAACATTTAATATTCATCTGATGTAACCAACTTACACTTTCCTGTCTTCGATGAATCGTGTGTGTGTGTGTGTGTGTGTGTGTTGGGGTAATTTTTATTTTTTTTGGGGGGGGGAGAAATACTATCAAATACAAACAATCTATTCATAACTGATGACCAACATTGAAATGACAGAAAGTTTGGGATTACTGAAATTAGGAAAATACGACCCGAGGTTTCACACTGGCTAGCTGTGGCCGTTAATGTGTCTTCAATGCGTGGGTCACATGATGTTGGTAGTACACTGGGATCAAAATGTCCTTGTATTGCTTGTCAACACAGCTGCAGATTCTGTCAAAGTTAAACTCTGCCCTGGTACATGTAACTTTGCACAATATGCCATTGTAATGATTTATTTCCCTCAAGGCAGCACAGGTGTGTATGTGGTGTGAAAGGTGGACGTATGAAAGACCTGTTTTAGTTATCTGGATCTGTAATAGTTATAAGTGTGTGGGGGTGGGGGGGAGTTTGGGGTGGTCGTATGAAAGACCTTCTTTAGTTAGTTGGATCTGTAGGCATGAAGAGTGTGTGTGTCCCCTTTACTCGGTTCCTTACTTTGAACAGTATTCCGGTCTATCTCATCATGACAAATATATAGTGGAGACAGTGAGTGAGTGAGGGATTAATTGATTCATGGAATGAGTGAGTGAGTGAGTGAGTGAGTGAACTGGGTTTAAGACTGCTTTACAAAATCATCCCAGTTATAGCCCAGAGCCTCAGGTGAATGTAGGGGGAACAGCCCAGGTGATGCTGGTGTTGCCACGTTCGGGGGGAACCCAGCCAGCATGGGTAGAATGCTGACAAACCTACAAACATAATCAGGCCACCTGGAATAACTCCACAATCACAGGCTATCATTTTACACCACTTTTGTCTTTCTCAAACATAATAAGATCCTGGGCAGTGGGGTAGCCTAGTGGCTAAAGCGTTGGCTGGTCACGCAGAAGGCCCGGGTTCAAGTCCCCAAATGAGCACAATGTGTGAAGCCCATTTCTGGTGTCCCCCGCTGTGATATTGCTGGAATATTGCTAAAAGCGGCGTAAAACCAGTTTTCAGGAACTCCGAGATATAAAATATTAACAACAGTTCTGACATATTATCTGCATAATAAGAATAATCCCCTGACTCACACACGGAATAACTGCTTCTGGCAAAAATGCCATAACTCTGTCATAATTCAGATGTCAGTAGCTGAAATACATTCCAGCACATCAAGAGTGCCTTGAGTGAGTGAGGGAGATTTGCCACTTTGAACTGTAACTAATTTATGTCACAAGATGTCATCTTGCTCTGGGATAAAACCCAAGTGGCGTAGGTCTGACGCTTTTACAACTTTGGTGACACCAGTGAGCAAAGGTATCGGTGCTGAGCAATATGGAAACAAGATCAGGGTGAATCTGGGATTCATACACACATTTACTGGCTCCTGGTGCACCAAGGGACACAACTCTCCATAGTGTGAACAGCATGGTTTACACTGTAAGTGAGTGGTGTGGTGTTACAGTACAAACAGTACCACCTCTTAGTGCCAATCATGTTATGTCCGATTCATCCCTTTCATCAGGAAACCCTGTTGATGTATTTTCCATTGTGACACTGTTACAGTAGCACACCTTGCCTTCCCGCACTGGTACAGGTAAATCAATCTATGGACCTACTGACACACCTTCAGGGTTTCACACCTTACCTTCCTGCACTGGTACAGGTAAGTCAATACATGGACTTAATGACACACCTTCAGGGTTTCACAGATGGGTCATCTGTGCGTATTGACTGAGAAATGATACAAACAGTTTGCACTGCAAATCTCATTGGATGTAAAAAACTATGAACGTTAGAACCTTTAAAACCACTTCAGTTGAACCCATGGAAGCATAACATCACTCAGTGAACAAGGACATGTCCATCCATTATCAGCGCTTGGCTTAACAAACAGTTCATGTTTTATCTGTTGCTGGCACACAGGTGGCAAAAGTACACAATCTACATGCCTAGGACGTCACACACGCTCCCAGAACTCACACAGAAACAGGGCAAGACACCTTAGCACTGAGATCGCTTGTAACCATGGAACTAATATTCTATACTAACAAACTCAGCCTCGTCTGCCAGTTTCTCCCAGAACTCACACATAAACAGTAAGACACCTTAGCACTGAGATCGTTTGGAACCATGGAACTAATATTCTATACTAACAAACTCAGTCACGCACAGAATACTAATTACATGGTTCTGTGAGCTGACGCATATCAGATTGAAGTTTTAACTGAATCTGCAAAATATTCATGTGCAATATCCAAAACATCTGAGCATCTCTTTGCCATTAAGCTGTACCTTCCGGGCTTGAATGCAATTTGTGCAGAAGGAGAAAAGATGAGTTGCAAGATAAACAATTTCCTGCATAAACACCATCCCTTCTCAACCTTACGACATACAAACCGGTAAGAGATATAAACCTCATTTTCCTCAATATTTCCCCCTTGGCAACAGGTGTGGGACGGGCTAGCCAATCAGGAAGGAGGATAAGACCCCCCATCATGCCTCAACAACAGCTTCTACCCAGTTTTATTTATAGTCACTGAGAAATCCCTACGCCATGCAGGCAGGAAAACCCCTTGGAAGAAAACACTCCACCATTTCGTAAGGTTACGAGGTCACATGCATACATTCCCCCTGTTTCCCAAGCTGCTTTTGTGACAGTCCAATCTGGGAGGAGATTGGACAGAAGTGGTTGACAGACCATTAGGAAAACATGAGGTGACTGGATGATCCCTTTAAACACATAGGGGGACAGGTTCTCCGCGATCAATATTACCAATAACGTCTGTGCAGTCATCTCATAACGTGTGATCGAATATTGGGTTCGCACACAAATACAGACTTATACATACAAATACATTAAGACAGATTAAAAAAATAGCCATGTTACTTTACGCTTTACATTTCTCCACCCTATGTTTTTCATGGACTGGTCCGGATGATCCCATTTTTCATGGTGGTAGCCACACACAGCTGTAGTGGGGAGTGTTTACTACACAGTGTCTCAGACCTTGAAACTTTACACCACCATATCTAGCCTTTGTTGTCATCTGACCTCGGAACAGATAAACGGCAGGACTGTTTTGACCTATCTTGCACACAGCCATATTAGTTTACACAAAGGACTGACATTTAAGCTTGTACAATGAAGTCATCAAGGTAGTGCAGATAAACATTTAGCAATTCTGCAGTAATTATTCATATTGGAAATATCAAATAATGAGCATATTGTATAAAATCCCTGGCTGTGAACTGGTTTAAAAATGGCAGCCAAGGTATATACTAAATTCAAGATTTCACCGAGGGCTTAAAAGGGCCCGCATGAAAATACTATTAATGTCTTTATATAATTATGGTCTGATATAAATGGGCAAAACTGTCCCATCGAATGCTGTCACCACAATGAATTTCATCCTTTGTATGATTTTGTTTACATTCCTGCATACTCTTTGACTGGCCTCTCTGAAGACATACTTTCATACAACTTAACACAACGCACGACCATGATGTGACACCATCACACCACCTCACCATCACACCACCTCACCACACCACCTCACCATCACACCACCCCTCACCCTCACCATCACACCATCTCACCGCACCATCACACCACCTTACCTCACCATCACACCACCATGATATGACACCATCACACCACCATGATACACCATCACACCACCTCACTATCTCATCAAAATGACACCACCTCACCACCATCACACCACCATGATACAACACCATCATACCACACCATCACACCACCTCACCATCATCACACCTCACCATCACACCACCATGATACGACACCATCACACCACCTCACTATCTCACCAAAATGACACCACCTCACCACCATCACACCACCATAATACGACACCATCACACCACCAACAGAACAAAGAACTCCCCTATTCCTGTGTGTAACGAGGAAAGTAATACAACAGGCATGCCTCATTATTATTTCACACTGATGCTGTCTCCAGCTCACAGATACACATCTGGGAATACCCTCTGCATTATGCATCATCGCACATACCACAAGCATGCATACCTGTGTTGGCCAGACTCAAGTAAATTGCAGTTTTCCACAACATGATTCTGACCCTTACTTCTACCTTTAGTGTCACGACAACAGAGTTATGATCTGCAGCCGTTCACATTAGGCAGCATCGGTCAAATTCTGTAACTATTGTAAACTACTGTTATAACTAGCTCAAAGGGACAATTAATTTCAGCTCATTACAACCACTGTTTGTTATACGCATAGCAGGACGTGGAGTCATCCCATAGATGACATCCTTATCGTGTCAGCTTGACGGTACTAACCTCTCTGGTCATGTGGACAAGGCGTCTGACTTCCGATCAGAAGGTCCGTGGTTCAAATCCCAGCACATGACTCGGAAATTTTATGGTTGCTACAGACACATTTAACCTAAATATACAAGTGGTCGGGACAAAAAAGTCTTGTTTGTTTTATCTATTAATTCGCTCTAAGCGATTTCGTTATAAACATAGTTTACAGCATTCTAAGTGGAATGCACAAGCAATAAATCTTATCAAACATTCCATTTTCAAACAAATACAAATACAACACTAATGCATCCTCTGAAATACCCTGACAATACTGTACCCGTGAAGATCCGGGCTAGAATACTGATCTTCAGTAACCCAAGCTTGTCGTAAGAAGCGACTTAAGG
This sequence comes from Haliotis laevigata, assembly GCA_008038995.1. Classification (NCBI taxonomy): domain Eukaryota; kingdom Metazoa; phylum Mollusca; class Gastropoda; order Lepetellida; family Haliotidae; genus Haliotis; species Haliotis laevigata. The sequence continues at coordinate 80,526 of VKKT01001342.1, read as the reverse complement.
GATCGGGTGGTCAGGTTCGCTGATTAGGTTGACACATGTCAATTGCGCAGATCAATGCTCATGCTGTTGATCACGGGATTGTCTGGTCCAGACTCGATTATTTGGAATATTGCTGAGTGCGGCATAAAACTAAACTCACTCACTCACTGACAATACTCTGAGACATAAACCTGCATTCTCTGATGGATATCTTGGCACATGTCTGTGGTTGTATCACTATCCTAGGATTACTGTCATGTGTAGGAATGTACATCATTTATGTGTGAAATGTACCTATATTTCTTGTACCTACTGTGTAAATATTTGTAGCTTATAGAATATTGCCACTGTTTCTTCATGGAATGCTATGCAATAAAAATGTTATTAAATATCTTATGATATCGTACAGACACAAGGTGGCAGTGAGTCAGATGACGGCCTGCATTTGTAGAAGTGAAATGTCTTTTTGCTTTGTTAATTCAGAACAATATTCCTCCATTTTCACAAAACATCCAGTTACAATGTGCCTGTTTTGTTATGGAATTCATTTGCAAGAATATTCTGTAAGTAACAAAAGCAGCTTTGAGTTCATGCATTCATGCATACATGTCAGATTGCTCAGAATGTGCATTTGTACGCATGATATGGAAACTGCACAGAACTGATGAAATGAAATAGTCCTTTAATTTGCAAATGCATTAAATGGTTTGTTGGGATCTGCAAACATCCGCTTGTATCTAGGGCAAATCAGAAGTAGACCACAGACGTGACTTGGTTCTTCCAGTTGGCTTGTTGACGTTTTTCCTCTCCACGCCTAAACAAAGACCCCGCGTCCCCTTCTTGCAAAATAAACTGCTCCGTTCTGGAGAAGCACCCACTTACCCTGAGAAGAGGTCCAAGGGACAGTAATGACTGGTTTCAGGCCACTTTCCGGCTTTGGTCTGAAAAACAACCAATCAGAAGCTTTCATTAGAGAACACCTGCCACCCTCCATTTCGAGGGGTCATCTCAACACATTTCAGTTTATTTTTTTCCAGATGTTTGTAAACACTGAGGCACGCTTGAGCTGTCCGCTATCCAACACAAATGACACTACAAGAATGCAATGTCTTGGAAACAAAAAATATGATCAACTTCAAGGAAATGATATGACTAATATGAACTGGTTCAAAAACATACAGCTGTATCAAGCAAGAGCTGTGCAATACAGCCCAAAGCCTGGAAGTTTATAAGAATTTCCCAGACAGCCGATGAACATTTGCTTGCCTGGTGAATATATACAGGGTTCTCGGCCATGTTGAAAAAGCATCAATCATGCCGTAACACGGAATCAGTTCACTTTCTCATGGTTCATACCAGTGCTCATATTGAATATGACTCCACAACATATGGTGTCCAGCATCGAAGATTGATGCTTCAATTCAACATGCAGCAGACTATGAAACAGATTTACAAGCGTTTTACCAAACACCACCAAACACCAATCCATCTTGTGCCAGCAGCTCAAGTTTAGCTACATCTGGCTCCTTCAATGTAATCGGTTATACGCATACAAATTCTGAAAAATAATCAATTACCCCTGCTGCATGTGGTTACCCATGGACTGAATGTCTGCTGCTTTAATGGCTGTATTTTGTTTCATGCCGCTGTACTGTGTGACCACTTTCTGTAATACTCGAGTCTGGACCAAACTGTCCAGAGATTGACATCATGAGCATCGCTCCGGGATACAATGACATTCATCCACCAAGTCAGCGAGTCTGACCGACCATCTTATGGCAATTCTTTGTTTCTAATGGCCAATTATAACCCTATCTTCCTTAGATGTTATTCACACCTAACCAATCCAAATGACAGTATTTGTGTGTTGCTGCTTTTAACATTTTATCAACATCCCAATGGCAAATACTAGAAATGGGCTTCACACATATGAGGGGATCAAACTCAGGCCTTTGGTGAGATGAGCAAACACCTTAAATGTATGGCTACTCCAAAGCTGTTTCATCCAAATGACCCACAACTGACAATAAACAACACATGATTTTCAACCAATATTTCGTTGTGATGCCTCGAAACAGCAGGAGTCAGTCCTGTGGGGTAGCCTAGTGGTTAAAGCGTTCGCTCATCACGCCAAAGGGTTTGATTCCCAACATGGGTACAATGTGTGAAGCCCATTTCTGGTGTCCCCCCGCAATGATATGGCTGGAATATTGCTAAGACTGCCGCCATATAGCTGGAATACTGCTGAGAGCAGTGTTTGACAACCAACCAAATCTTGACCCTCATATTCCCCATTTATCACCCACATCCATCAAATATTGACCCGGATATGAAAGCAGGCCCCACTCCACAGCCTGGCTGACCTAGCAGACGCACAAGTGCAGACGGAAGGAAGTATGGTGGCCGGAGGAATGGAGAAACTACTTGACACACAAGAAAACCATTACACATTTCACAATTAGTGGGCAAAGTCTCCTAAATCTAAGCATTGTTCCCATGGCAGACATGGAATGTCATCTCTCACTGGGAACAATAAACCTCCTGTTTATAATAATCATATTTCAGTGTCTGTTGTTGTAAACACGAAGTTCATCAGAGCCCGGATCAAGAGTGAGACAGTGTATTGCGTTGTGGTTTTACTAGGCTGAACAAGGACACTTGGAGTTGAGGACTTTAACCTTGTATCGTCAGTGCAAAGAAATTCTGACAAAACAGCACAACTATAAATCATGGAAAACAAACAGTTCTCTTTCCAAGACCCATTATCCTGTGTGACATATCATGATAATTGGGCCAGAATTTGTTGTTGTTGTTGTTTTGTTTGATTCTACTGTACTGCACTAACGACAGGAAACATACATAAAAACTGTTTGTCTTTGCTGAGAAAACCTTCCTCATCAGGTTTTAGCTTCTGTATTTATACATACCAGGACAGTTTATTGTTATGCCTGATGTGCATGCCAATCACTAACATACTGAACAACATTCAGGGAAAGAAATAAAAAAAATTCTAAGTGTGCCTTAGGGCACCTGGCAAATATTTTAGTAGTGCCTTTCAGAAATCAAGCGTGCCCACATGTTTCTAGAATAAATGACTGTAGCAGTGATGATGATCTTTTGAAATTTATTGTAAAAAAACAACACATGTAACCAGTTTTCTGTTATCACTGATATGTCTTCTGTTTAAGAAAACTTTCTTATCTTTCATTTGTTCTGCTTTCCCAACACCTTTAATAGCTAAGAATTGTGTGAGAGGTTGTCTTGTTCAACATATCTTACATACACAATTTCCAACTGAACTATCAGCACTCCCAACACTCTAAATGAGAAAAACAACAACAGATTTCTTTATATCATCCATCATAATTCCAGTGATTTCCTGGACCAGAAAGTCAATAAATGTTTTTGCTTGTTTGTCATTTGCTTAGTGTTTTGTTTGGGGATTACATGATTACATGACTGAAAACATTAGGCGTGCCATAAGGGCACCGAGAACATTTTTTATCCGTGCCATTTCAATATTTACCATGCCATGGCATGCTAATATGTGGGGTATTTCGAACCCTGACATTAGAAACGCAAAACACCAAAATGCACCGACGATGCTGAGATATCATGGGTATATTGCAGTCTGACGGGGATGTTTCGTATTATATGGGTGGTGCATTTCTAATGTTGTTCAGTATGTTACAAAAACATTAACCTAAACGAAAATGTTCAAGACACTATTTGTTGGTTTATTCCTTCTAATTAATTGTTAATTTTTCTGCATTACAGCTAACCACTGTTTACATCAGACCAGCCATGCGGCACCAGCCAAAGGTCAGGTGCTAAAGGTAATTTTCCGTTGTTTCCAGCCTGAAATTACATGCAGACAAATGTGACCAACCTGCTTCAACATCATTAGCAAGAGATGTCTAAATGTGTCTAGGAGAAGCCGAGAACAAAGCTACCTCTGACGTGCCATTAACCACGTTTCCTCTGAACTAATGAACGATGCGGCCTGCCTCCAATTAACACCATCAGGACTGTCTGCTCATCATCTCTGAGACCAATATCTGGGCCCATCAGCCTCAGTATCCTGACTTGTCAACATGTTACACAACTCTTTCACAACCCTGATAGGTACAGTTACATATGGCTGGCTGTTACAAAACAGACACTAGTTCGGATATTGGATTCTGTAATCATTAACTGAATCAAGTTCTGACTGTTGCAATTAACACCATCATGACAGTCAGATGATCATCGGTGTCATCATGGCCGACCAGCCTCACTATGAACCTGTTACACATCTTACAACTCATTCGCAACATTGATAGAATTGATAGATACAGTTACATGTCACTGGCTGTTACAAAACAGACATTATTTTGTCTAGTATATTTTGTAACCATTAACCTTAAAATGCAAGTAGTGGATTGTTACTCGGGAGGATGAGATGGTGATTTGACCATCAACTGTATGATGCCTAACTTGGCATGTATATTTCTCAGGGAGCTGAGAATGACACTAAGTACTACTGCACTTGTTGGCTTGAATAGTCTGAGGCTGTATATTATTCTTACGCTACTTTGATATCCGACCTTTCCAAAAATGATAAAGGTAGTAGTAGTTAAATGCTCACTACTATTATAAACCTACAGATAGCATTACAGTAAGGGTGGGATTACCCAGGACCAAGATGACATGTACTGACAAAAAGACTTGCAATCACCCTCCCATCCACCAACTTTTGTACCCCCCTCCCTAGTCTGTCTCACAGTCCCTGAACCACATTATTTTCCCTACAGCCTAGCCTTCCCCGTAGTGCTAAAGCCCTAAACGTAGCAAGTCTAGATTTCCTCAGGTTCCGAATCCCTGGTCGCCCTAGGGCTCCTTTTCAATTTAAATGGGCTTGTTTGTTACTATCAAAATKATATATATTCAGAGACTAAGCCTTAATCTACCCCCTCCCATCCACTAACTTTTTTTTCTGCAATGAAAGTGTTGTGAAATATCTTGATGCCATCTGGCAAAAACACCAAGTCCATTATAAGCTTCAGGTGTATATGAACAATTACAAAACATGTGGCACAAATTACTCAGGCTGCTAAACCTGTGAGCCTATTATGAAGCTTTGATGCAGAAATACCAGAATGGCCTACAAGAAGCGTGGAGGCAATAATGCACAGTTACTATCGGCTACCAGTTTGTGGTCGGAGAAATCTCAAACGGTACACACTAATTAGTGGCGGCACAAAGCATCACACTTAAGTCTCATGTGCCTCAACACACTGAAATAGTTGTTTCAAGATGTCCGTGCACTTAATACGAAACTTGATGCCACATTTGAAACTACTTATAATGGGGAGAGTTCTGTGTAGTGGTGAGGTAACATAAGAAGTTCTATTGCCTACCACTTCATGGTCATTCGGACGAGTGCCCTCCAACCCTACATGCTTCTGCCATACAATATCACTTCTCCCAACTCTCAGATTTAAAAACAAATAATTCAAAGGTGTGATTCACCTCAGAAAACAGAGGATATTATCTTACTCTTAGTACTGTATTGGGATTCGGGCTGTATCAAACTCACAGTATTGGGATACGAGCCGTATCACACCCACAGTATCAGGATACATATCACACCTACAGTATTGCGATGCTGGCCGTATAACAACCACAGTATTGGGATACAAGCCGTATCACACCCACAGTATTGAGATACTGGCCGCATCACACCCACAGTATTGGGATACAAGCCGTATCACACCCACAGTATTGGGATACAAGCCATATCACACCCACAGTATTGGGATACGAGCCGTATCACACCCACAGTATTGGGATACGAGCCACATCACACCCACAGTATTGGGATACAAGCCATATCACACCCACAGTATTGGGATACAAGCCATATCACACCCACAGTATTGGGATACAAGCCATATCACACCCACAGTATTGGGATATGAGCCGCATCACACCCACAGTATTGGGATACATATCACCACACCTCTCTACTGCCCTATTTGCCCTTATTTTTCCTGTACAGAGATAAGTTTATCAGAGATCAGTTCCAGTTCGATCAGGAACCTGAGGTCACTGCAGTAAGTCACATCAGCAAACATAAATAGAAACAAATAATTCCTTCCAATCCCAGTCTGTGTACATGGCCCGATCTGTATATAACAGGTAAAGGTCACCTCTGTCTGACATGAAGGAAGGATTATCCAGATCATTCAAAATCATATCTAATTCAAAGCTGTCAACAATCCTATCAAAATCAACCAGCAACGATATGCTACACAAAAGACGTTAAGGAACATCCAAGGTTTTAATAGGACTATAGCTAATCTCTCATGCCATGACAGATTAGCTTTGGTCATATGAGAGAAATGAGTGTTCCTCTACTTCTTTTGAGCAGTATATATATATATATATATATATATATATGTAACGTTTGTAGTAACCAACTTTCCGTCCCACCAACTGACCTCAATTATGGGTCACTAATGTTTTGGTGTTCACTGTTTGAACATCACTACTAGTTGTTTGTTGTTTTAAAGCCGAATTCAGCGATATGATGACCTAGTCTCACCCACGGCAGTGGGGAAAGGGGGTACAAGTACTGAATTACAGATTGGGGTCTCTTTTCCAGTTACAGCTGTAGTCACAGCCAAGGTCAGGTCACACACATTTACGTCACACAGGGTAAATAACTGACCATCATTTAATTTACACCTACAGGTCACACACATTAACATCACACAGGGTAAACAACTGACCATCTCCGGAACTACATCTATGAAAAGTGTGGGTACTGAAGAAGTAATGTGTACATATTTTAACACGAATATACACTATAATATAGATATAAGTATCAAATGGTACATCGTAACACTGAGTGAGTGAGCGTTGTTTTATGTCACCTCCAGCAATATTATAGCAATAATGTGCCAGCTGAAACTCTGATAAACCATGACATATAACCTTCGATACACAATACATACAAGCTGTCCTTGTGATACAAAATAAGTACCGTCAACTTTCTAACCGACAGGAGAACCTCACTACAGTGGGACAAATGCAAGCTTGAAAGGTGACGTGAGTGTCCTTATTTACAAGAAAGCTGTTGGGAATAATTTTGGCTATCCTGTGATTCAGGCCTACCAAAGAAAACTTTGCCTCTGTGCAGAAAAACACAGAAAAGCCCACATTAATCGTGGAAATAGCAACATAAACATAACACCTCGCTACTGAAACAGTAAAAAACTATGAAACTGCAACATTTTATATCAACAAACTTTGACCGCTACACAACGTGCGCATTACGATCCAAGCTTCCTTCCAATTTCCGAGCAACCGTGAATCGCCTCGCGTAGAAATAGTATTAAATATGTCGAAATATTTGCTGTCAATCATTTGATACAAATGGAAAGTAAACACACAAGTAAGTCTCCAGTGTGCACACAAGTAACATGATGATAAATGCCGAATAACACAACAGAAATACTTAAAGAGGTGAAGTAACTTTTTTCCAAGCTGGAAAATGTCAACATGCAGTCGAGATTTCCTCTTTCATGTGTGCATGCGCAAAGTTGAAGTTGCAGGCTCTTTGTTGTTTTATGCAGTTTTAGCGATTTAAAGTTGCCGATTTTACTGTTTCAGTAGCGAGGTATTATGTTTATGTTGCTATTTCCATGATTAATAATGTGGGCTTTTCTGCGTTTTTCTGCAAAGTGGCAAAGTTTTCTTTGGTAGGCCTGTGATTGTTCCTGACGTACTAAGAGCAGTTTCAAGGAAGAAATAGTCTGTCAATGTTTCCCTCTAACATTTTATTCACTGCCTCTGTGTTAATCTGGTGTCTTCATATCAGTTGTTCTGATACAGGTACAGGTACAGGTACAGGTACAGATACAGGTACACATACAGGTACAGGTGCAGATACAGGAACAGGTATAGACACACATACAGGTACAGATACAGATACAGGTACAGATACAGATACAGGTACAGGTATAAACACAGAT
>VKKT01001341.1:113730-126798 GCA_008038995.1 Haliotis laevigata | reverse complement strand
TCACCTCACCTCACCTCACCTCACCTCCTGATATCTCACAGAGTAAAATGACTAAAATGACTTGCACTATAGAATACGACACATAGTTCACACGGAGTTTCTGAAAGCGATAGAAGACTGACGTCCAAATGGTGGATACCCTCTTGGGTTTCAAATAATTACAGCTATGGCTAATTGGTAGCTGTTGAAAGAGTTAGAATAAAACCCGTGAAGGTCCGGGTTAGAATATTGATATTCAGTAACCCATGCTTGTCGTAAGAGGCTAACGGGACAGGGTGGTCAGGTTCGCTGACTTAGTTGACACATGTCATCGGTTCCCAATTGCGCAGATCGATGCTCTTCTAAGTAATAACCTGTAAATTCTTGTAAATTGTCCTCTCTCTCTCTCTCTCATGTTCAGTTGGCTGTTGAATTTACATAGCTTCAGCAAATAAAGACAAGACGATCTGTAGTCCAATGACTAAGAATGTCAAGAATGGTTCACCAAGGTCCTTTTAAATGTTTACGGCGATGCTTGAAATAGCGTTTGCAGTTAATCTCGGGCAAAAACACCGGGTTGCTTAAAACTACATACGGAAATCCTTAATTTGTTCTCTGATGTGCTTAGTTAAACATATACATGAACTTGGAAACAAGATAGCCTTGTCGTTCCTGTGAGGGGATTTCAAAGAATATTGTGCAGTCTTACTTGCAAGCTAATATATAATATTGCGGTAACTGTAAATTTGTTTGCTAATTTATAGCATAAGAGTACACTTTGTACATGAAACGATGGGTTATTGTCTTGACTGAATGTGAAGAGGAAGGATTGAACAAAACGCAAAATTAGCCAGTTTTCACGTGGTACTTTCACGCTGTATGTTTCGTCATACAGCACGTGCGACACCTAACATTTGTCGGTAAATTTGCCTCACTGAAAGCAACATCAAAAAAGTATGTCAGTCAGTTTGTTGTTCCATGACGACCTAGCAGTATGCAAGCTATTTAACCACGGCGTATATATAATAAATAAAATAAAAACAGTAGCAAATATAGTGATTGATATTATGAACAGCTATCCACGTCTGAAAAAGCCTGACGACCGTGTGGTTAACAACATATCGACCTTCATAATAAAGATACTCTTATAAAATGTCGCAAACACAAAGGTATGTGTACTACAGACAAACCCATAATTGTCTGTAGCTTTTAGAAATGTCTTTATATGACCTATAAAATAGTTTTTAATTTAATTTCGTAAGATTTACGGTGGGTTGTGCGTTTTGTGTTGATATGTGCAGGCGTGCGTGTGTGTAATATGGTGGCAGTGATTGAGCTCTGTTGGTCTACAAATAGCCAAACGAGTTTTGTTGCGAGACAACACAGTAATATACACCACGTATTCATATAGCAGGTCCAGAACATATATGCTGGCATAGGTAGGTATGTTGAAACCACGATCAATACCAACACTATTTCCAGAACACAGATATTCTCAAAACATTGCTTCGACGGCGAGCTTCGAATACAAATTCTGGAAAGTGGTTATATTCGCTAAGCAAATGTAGCTGTTCACCTTGGCATTGAAATGTAGCATTGCTTTGATTAGACACACTGTTGTGATCAACCTAAAAGGAATGTCGGTATTGACGAAGGCTCGCTGTAGCGTCCCTTGCATTTGAACTGTGTCTAAGGTAAATATGGCCCCTCAATTACTGTGTTTGAAGGGAAAACAAGCCTAATGCCAACATGTGGCCTGTGTAACACTATCCCTTTGTCTTGTATTTTGAAGCGGCAGCTTTAGCATGGAAACAGATTAATAATATGTGCTGAAATATGATACGATGACGTTTGATATTTCTGCATTCAATGTTATGCAATTTTTGACGAGGTGTCGAGGAATGTGGTGAATGTTTTCGCAATGGTTTGATATAGTTGTATGTCAATAACACGTCATAATTTGATTCTGGAAACCCAATTGTCTTGAAACTCACCGCACTCTTGCCAGTTTCTCACAAACGACTGGTAATACTTCAACATGCAATTATCATTGATATATGTTGAAGATGAAAACCTGAAAAAAGATTTTTGGTAACTTTTGGAATTTATACTGCCTTTGGTCCATGTACCAGCTAGGTTAATGTTTGTGTTTTCGAAATGTAAATGACACTGCTAATACAAATACAGCCTGTGTACACTATTGTTCGACAAATGGTCGCAAGTGGTACTGAGTACGTCACATCATGACACCAAGTGAGTTTAGTTTTACGCCGCATTCAGCAGTATTCAAGCTGTATGGTGCCGGTCTGTAAATAACCGAGACAATCCAGTGATCAACAGCATGAGCATCGATCTGTGCAATTGGGAACCGATGACATGTGTCAACCAAGTCAGCGAGCCTGACCACCCGATCCCGGTAGTCGCCTCTTAAGACAAGCATGGGTTACTGAAGATCAATATTCTAACCCGGACCTTCATGGATAATATGACGCCAAGAAAGATAATGAGTGACATCATATGACGCAGAGAAGGAGAAAAGCAAATGTTATGGAGGCAAACAATTATTGCCATGCCATGCCATATCATGCATCATTCACCTTCATCGTCAGTTACGGTTTGTGTATTTGAAACTGCATATCGTGTTAACCAATTTCTCCTTAAACACATCAAAGATAACTTTATAACTGCTGTCATTTTTTAATGGGTCGTTCGTTTCCATTTGTCAGTTACTTTAATAGCTTTAGTATATGGGTTTGATGTTGAATGAATCTCTCAAGCATATCCCTATGTGAATAGTGAAATTATCAATTGTGTGCATTTTGTAGGGTGACATTCACACGAGGCAGATTGTAATTTTCAGTGTATGTGTAAAGGTGCAATTAATTGTCAACAAATATGCGCTCAGCTAACAAAGCACCATTGCAGGTGTACGTGCTTAGGGAACGCCAGAAATCTGATTGTAGACTCCAATCCCGGTATGATAATGTTTCTGGATTTATCAACCCCATAGTAGTGCTCCTGACTTCCAACAAAGTAGTGAAGTAGAGTCCCGCACCAATTCCATCCCACATCAAGCCATCACGATGTGATAAAACTGCAATACTATTCACTGCGGCATTACACCCCTAACCCATTCACTAACTCACTCACAGGATAACTAAACAATTTTTTTTTTTAAGTTTCTTTTCATTCACTTTACTTGGTTACATTATACATGGGTAGAGCAATAGTACAATAGTACAACTTACATAATGATAAAGCAGACAGTATAATGTATAACGTGTTGGAAAATCGATTAAACAATTGAAATGTTACATAATGTGAAAGACTAATATCTAAATTACAGGACTGCAACCAGAACATTCAATTTTCTGTAAAACAATGTTTCATACCTTCGGGTTTTTTTATTGATATATTTCTCAATTTCATAAACGTCCTTTAATTTTGTTTTTCAAGTTGTGAAGCTAAGTTTTTGTCCTTTTATATTCATTACAAAAATGCGACGCATTGCCAATAATAGATGCCAGATCAATTGCCAGATCAAATGATGATTGGACAATCAAGATAAATATGGTAAATGGTAAATATCCTTACTTACATAGGTTATTATCTATGAAGGTTATAATCGGATATGAAATTATCATAGAATATCCTTGAGCCTTTACAAGGTTAAATCAAATCGTTCCAAAGAGAACACTCAGATAACGTCAGTATGTTAGAATGGTTTGTTGTTGGTTTCAAGATCTTTCCACTGTTTGGGTACACAAAGGAGGGCACGATTAAAATCAAACACAGTGTTCTTTATGTTACATTTTCCTTCAAGTTCGGCAAATGTTAGAAAGTCGTGGTCGATACAAATATCTTTAATGTACTATTACACTACTATAATCCAGTTGTGAGTGATCAAGCTTGGTTGGTCACACTGGTCATTTAGCCACAGAGGTTGAATGAGTATTTCGTTAATATCGTAATGTTGCATATCAGACCTATGCCAGGCAACAAGAAGAAAGTCTTCCCAAAACGGATTTGTAACTGTTTTTAGGGGATTAGGGAGAGATGAGAAGATGTGGACAATTGTGGATAAAGCTATTGAGTGAGTGAGTGAGTTAAGATTTAGAGTCACATCGGCCATATTGCAGCCTTATCGTGACTATAGCAATATAAACTGTAATAATAAAGAAAAGTAATGTTGAAAAACCTTCAACAAAGGACAGTAAAACCACCAGGCTATCACAGATAGAAGGTTAAAACTAGCATGTAAGCATTAAAACAGGTATTACAAAGCAGGACAATACAATATAAAATGCGGGCTATAGGTCACCAACAACTGAAGGCAGATCACCATACTGGATAAAGCTATTGATTGCCCATATTGTTTTTAGATTAGCATATATTTGGATTCCCAATTCTCATTTTGCCAAGGGATAAAACTATTTCACTACCTGCCATTGAACTCAGCCATACTGCTTTTGTTTTGTCAATATTTGTTTTCAAACCTGACATCTTGTAAAAGGAGATCGAAGTTTTCATAGCCTCTTTAAGTGAAGCTTTAGAACCGTTCAGGAATAATTCAGAGTCGTCCATATATTGACCAATAACATGCTCGATGTCGTTTACCACAATTCCTTTGTCTATCAAACAATATCACGTCACGTCAGGATAACAAATAGTTTATGTCTGATTCATACATTGTTTATTTTCTGCAGGTTTGCAGTGAGATATGATAATTAAAACTCACGTTTTGCAGGTTTTGCAGGTTTGCAGTGAGATATGATAATTAAAACTCACGTCTCTATGGTAGATGTTAAGCTGATAGCTTGTTTCTCACAGATTGTGGAAATAGAATAACAACGCACGTATGCAGCATTCAAACAGTCATCTCTGCATTGAGCAAAAGCTAGAAATCTCCCTTAGGAACTGTGTACAATGCCAGAAACAGCTACCTAAACCTTTTCCGGTTTCTTTCTGGTCCTTACTGCCATAAATTGGCACTGCCCTGTAAACCACACGAGGGCCGACCTTAAAGGAATTACAGCCCATTAGCAAACCAAACATATTTGTTGACACATGCTGGCCTGGACGTTCTCGTTAACGGCGTAAACACGATGAGCGTCATCGACGTCTAAGTGTTGTAGTGCGTTCTCAGTCTTCATGTTTGTGTAGTTACCTTAGATTCATATTTTCTTCAAGTGTTTAAAAGTCAAGGCAAAGGTTACGCGTCTGTTGCTGTTGGTAAATATTTAGACTCCCTGTCTTTGCTAGTCAACGAATTATGGGAATCAGTTCAGCAACTAAAAAGGTCGATATTGCTTCAGGATACCGGTCTTTTGCGGCCATCTGGAAGTGTTAATTTATTAGTTACTTTCATCTTTAAACTTAGATACGAACATTTTAAGACATACTGCCAAGTAACATTTAAACTTTCCAGATGTAGGTGTTTGATTTCTGACATGAAAGGTTCGTAGGAATTGCAAGTCCGTGGTCCAAGATGTGATTTTGTCATGTGTCTTTATGTAATGTGAGCAACGAAAGAATTAATACTTCTCAGTTGATTTTCTGTTTGATTTTCAATTAAAGATATCTGCGACATGATATCCAAAATCTAAACAGTCAGCACTCAGAGAATGTCTCGAGCTTGTATATTTAAATCAATTCTTTTACTACCTTTGAAAATCTTATATCAATTATATAAAAATATATATCATTATACACAAATGTTGATGAGTATCTTTGAAATCAATGCATGGCGTGAGCGAATTTATACTTGTCACAAAATTACCAGCTACAGAGAACATTTGCAGGAGTGAGTGATAGGGAAATAGTCATAAGTAAATGTTATCTGAAAACAGTTCGTCCAATTCCTTTTCGCTAGTTTGCTATTCTATGACGTCTCTGCGAAGTAAACGAATAGTTAGTCGTGCCATAACCTGGTGGAATGAATGAATAAGCAGTAACATGACAGAACGAACGATAAGTTAGTTATACCGTGATTTGTTGGTGGAATAAAAGAGTAGTTAGTATTCCTTGACCTGATGGTGGAATGGGCAACAAATGTTCGAATCTGTACGGAGCAATATCGAGCTAAATATGACGCTAGCCTCAACAATCAAGTCTGAAATATTCAACCCAGTGGTCGATATTGTGAGCATTGATCCACGGCGTCGATTGACAATGAACCAAGTGAACAGTCTGTGATCACACGACTCCGTTGATTGCTTCTTACGACTACGTTGGCTGCTTGGGATATGTTCCCATCCGCAATCCTTGCAAAGTGATGATTGACTTTAACGTGCAGTCAGCAACATCATATTAAGGTATCACGGTCTGTGTATTCGGTGGAATAGCAGTATGAATAAATCTTGTCTTTCAGGGCACGATGGCATACATTCATTACCTTATGCATAGATTACCGCCACCAGATCGTCATTAGTGTTCATCATAAATGCAATGAGTCGTTCAATCAGTTTCAATTATTTCTAATAATTATAATGACAGTCACCCTTTAGGTTTGTGTAAAATTCATCGATAAAAACATACATGTTTTGATCAACCACTTCATATTTTACCGTGTTAGTATTTCAGATACTCCATCCATTTCTCAGCACTTGAATTATCTCTGTATATCAAGCTGAATCCGATTAAATACATGTACAGACACATATATGTTGCTCAAAGACGAAGGTGGAAACAGTTGTGATCTACTAATCTTAATCTTGTATACAAACAAGATACAGACCGCACATATCGAGTATTGTAAACTCGTAAATATTCCGGATGAATAGCTATTATGCATCACCATCTTTCATTGCCCCTTACGAGAAACAAAGCTATAACAGTTTCTAACTTTCAGGTACAGGCTGTATGACTTCTACCACCTTTGCGGAATCGACCGTTGCTGGAGTCATGTGGTTAGGATTAGGCTGCCCAAACGCAACTGTTTGTATGGAGTGTGCATGGACAACATGGGGAATTATCAACTGAAAACGGAGTCTTAATCAATGTACGTATAAAACTATGATTCTTTTCCTCGACAGAATAATAAAAGGTATGATCCTAACTTACCAAGTGTACATCATGTACCCTAGTTTCGTACATTAGTGTTTTTAAATATAGAACGGAATACAGGCGATGACTGGCAGCAATCTACAGGTTGTCAAGTAAGAAAACACTGGTCTGAAAAACACAGACACAGGCACGAGTAGCCCTTCAGCCTTGTTAAGAATGGGATTTGAGTGTGTTGCTAAAGTTTACACAAAAACAAATATTCTTAACGTTTGTGAAACATTTGTTTCTAAAGTTAGTCTGTACAACTGACAAGAATGTGTCAGTGACCTTGCGGCTGTGTTCATAGGCTGTGTAATTTTGTAGTTAACCACATTAGCATTTGTTTTTAGATCAAGACGACGGCGCTCCGTTTTGAATGTTGCTTCTGTCAAACACGAATCTTGGATTCTGCCGTTTACTTCAGTGTTCATGTACATTTGATCTATATTTGTATAAGTGACTTGCATACATTAGTGTGTGTTTGAGGCTGTTTCCTCGAGTGAGGGGAATATTACCATGTCTGCCTTTGCTGCAAAACCACAGCTTGTGTATTATACTACCTCAGGATTTGTACTGCCACACTATTTTGTACCACCGCCACATTACCCTTTTTCTTGGTTTGTTTTAATATTGTTACCTCAGTTAATTTAGGAATGCAATTCTGAATTATTTCTTATTGCTTTCTTGTTTTGTTGATTTCACACATATATTTGACGGACCGATTCCCGGTTAGATTTAACTTGAGAATCAACACATAACAAATGGAATACAAACTAGATAGATTGAAGCGGAAACATGATTACTGTAGGAAATAATGTGTCATGGGTGAGATATAATCCCTAACGATTGGTGTATAGATGTGCAAGTCCATTCCGGTTCTTTCCCAACACAACCTGAGCATATTTCCCAATCGTTTCATAATGTCTCAAGAAGTCTTGTTTAACGCCGCTCTCAGCAATAATATATATGACGCCGGACTGTAGTGAGTGAGTGAGTTTAGTTTTACCCCGCTTTTTTCCAGCTATATGGCGGCGGTCTGTAAATCATCGAGTATGGACCAGACAATCCAGTGATCATCACCATCAGCATCGATCTGCGAAATTGGGAAACGATGACATGTGTCAACCAGGCCAGTGAGCCTGACCTCCCCATCCCGCTAGTCGTCTCTTACGACAAGCACGGGTTACTGAAGATACATTCTAACCCGGACTTTCACGGTGAAAATACCAGTAATTGAGTCAGTACCAGGTATAACAGTGCAAGCAACGACCTTCAGGCGTCGTAATACAACATGACAGACTTGGCTCTGTAATACTAGGGAGAGGGGTCACTGGTATTTCATGGTTCCACTGCACATTGTCTATGAAAGGTCTAGTCAACAATACTTTCGATTGTACTGACCCGCTTGTTAGTTTTGCAGTTGTCTATTTGCAGCTTATCTTTTTTTAAATGGTTCGAGGCTGGTCTGATCTTGATCACATGTCCTTATACATTGTGTTCTTAAACATAACTCGTGTGTGTCGTAATCGGAAAATATCGGATATCACTGAATCATATGAATCATAGCTCTTCTTGATAGTTTTAACGTGAGCTGAATATGTTCTGCCTCTTGTGACGAATGAATGAATGAAAAGATCACGCAAAACAATTAGCAAATGCACACATTTTTCTTCATTAATTTCAGCTGTTCTGAGACATTGAAGCAATCATGACAGTAACTGCAAATCTTAATATTAATTTGTTAACATTTGCCAGTGTTTTAGGAATCCATTCTTCACTATAAAAATATAAACTCTCACACTTTTCGCAACTATTTGTATGATTTTCATAACAAAAATGTTGTTTATTATCTCAGAGTAACAAAAGTAATATATTTTAGCATTTTGCGGAGATATTAAATTGGAACAAAATATACAGTGAAATTCAAATGCGTCAACAAATAGAAAAATCATAACTATTTAACCATAAATCATATGGCCGTAATGCTTCTGGATTTGCTTTAACATCAGTTTAACAATGTATCATGAATATTCCATGGCATTGGAAATGTTAGTGAAGCTAGCAAAGGCCCACAACTGAGTTAGCTTCAAGATTATGTTATCTTAGGAGGCCACGGATTGCGACAGTCTGAAGTGCCATAATAACATGTGTCCGCTGAAATGTCAAACGACCACTGTGGGCATACAGTGATGTTCAAGGTAGACAAATATTCGCCGTTTGTGGAATTAGCCCTCGGAGATAATTAAACTGAGGCATATGTAGTCCGGATCTTGTTCAGATTACTTCCTGTAGCTCATTACCAACAAATACCTTTTTACTGAAAATGCATCCCAGTGTACTTCCTCTTAGATGTACAGGGGCGGTGGGGTAGGTTAGTGGTTAAAGCGTTCGTTCGTCACGCCGAAGACCTGGGTTCGATTCCCCACATGGGTACATTGTGTAAAGCTTATTTCTGGTGTCCTGCGGTGATGTAGCTGGAATATTGGTAAAAGCGGCGTGAAACTAAACTCACTCACTCACTCTGATATATGCGTGATCTAGACATATGCAAGACGCCTCATACCTGTACGTTTTCCACGTCGGTGAGGAAGCGAGTTCAGATGATCGCTGTTCTTGTTGTGTGACGGCGTGTCTGTTTCATGGGGGAGGAAATCACGAAGTGACGCAAATCTTAGGCGATTACCATTACCGAGGCACAGTATGGAGTTGAAAGATGCACAAGCCTCCAAATGAGAATGATGAAACGCCGCATAACTCAATATCGGGAAAATTCTATAAAATATGGTACATGGCAATGAAAACCCTGTACCCAACAATATCTGTTGTTCGTTATTTTTATGATCTTCATTCTATGTTCGTTGTTCTATGTAAAGGTTGACGTCTTTAACGGAGGGATGGAAGAACGCAGACACGTACTGCACATGCTATATTTTAAGTGCATTTAGAAGGTGGTATGGTGAAGAGGAACACTTTTAATAGGTATAAAACTTATTTATTGCAATAGACGCTACATTTCGGTGTAGACGTTGAGATCGTTAACAAGCAGGTGACGACGATGCAGTGTGCAGGTGGTGTGAGACAATTGCTTTCTTTTAATGTGAACCATAAAGAGGAACACGATTCACCATAAAAACTTGAAACGAGCTTCTAAAGCTCTCGGTAAGTCTCCTAAACAAGGTGAAACATATTGTCAGTCGACAGGACTTCGTCAGAGCGAGTTGATCGGGAACATATCAAAACCATTAAGTGTTGATAAATTAGAGTGTTCAGAAAAATCAAGTCAGATGTGCCATTGTTAAAATGCTTTCAGAAAATAAGTACGAGGGGCAATCAAAAAGTATGTAGAATCAACAAGAAAACGATACAAATGCAGTTATTTTTATGTTTTATTTTTCTATATATTATCTGTCAAGCACAACCAATTTGGTTTTGCTATGTTCCAGTCTCACGATCCCTGTTTTGTTTGACCTTTTCTCTTGGTACCCTCAAAAAACGCAAAATATACAATAAATGCATCAAAAACTTCAGGAAACAAAATATGCAAGAAATATTTTGTGTGTTTGAGATTGATAGAAGTCCCCTAGAATGACACTTAGATATTAACGTTCATAAATAAGCAATTTGAAATTACAATCGCTTGTTAAAGTGACTCTTTCATGTTGACTTAAAGAGCTTGTTTTGGAGACACTACCCATCCCCCTTTCAGATGACGTAATCATAAGGGCTTAGCTTATTCTAATGTTTTCACTTATGCTTACATGATGCCAAGGGTTCAAACTAAATACTGAATGGTCACACAAGTGTCAGCTCAAAATATATTGTTAATAGTGCCAGCTTGAATATCTGGACACAATGATTTTGAAAGATTAAAATGGGGGTGTCCTTAAAAAATAGCCCACGACTCAATATATATCAGGCAATCCAAATCTTTGACTGTTGATCATGGAGTCATCCAATACTATACTGAACATATTTTATATGACATTATCTGAGGGCATACCATTATCTAAGAGGTACCAAAAGACAAATCGGTTTTCATTTTCTGCAATTTTGTCAGAAATATTATACCCCAATGTGTTGTGATGACAAATGTCCGAGTTAACCACATTACCAACACATGTGAAAGTGTGGATATGGCTCTGCTAACGATTCCTTCTAAATAAAATGGAAGCTTTTCAAATATTGGACATCGAGAATATAGTCAGACTACTATACGTACTTTTGATCGACCCTCGTACATGTCAGTCTTTTGACTTTTGAAGAAATACCTTGAAACTGAACATCATTAAATTGCAAGTGAGTAAGTGAGTTGGGTCTTACGCCGCTTTTAGCAATATTCCAGCAATATTCTAGCAATATCACGACGGGGGAACCAGAAATGGCCTTCACACATTGTACCCATGTGGGGAATCGAACCGGGGTCTTCAGTGTGACGGACGAACGCCTTAATCACTAGGCTACCTTACCGCCCCTTGTAATTGTGAAAGAATAAAGCTGTGACAACTTATGCATATATTTTAAACACAGGTAAAAAAGATAACAGGCGAAAATAGTGTTATGTCTCTGGACGTATAGTGAATTTGAGGCATGCCTGAAAGTTAGTTGAGCCCAATTCACATGTGACATAATTCAAAACGTTATACTGTAACAGTGGACTTAGTTAAATGGTATATACAGCTTTCATTGTTCCGTAACCTATATTAAATACAGGTGATCACATTGTGACTCATGTGGTCAAAACATGTAAAATTTCACACAAAACCCCTATCCTGTTGACTCGTGTATATTGCAAAACTATACGTTGCGTGGCATAAAGGTAGTGACGTAGGAGTGTCGGAGTATATTTCTGAAATGCCATCTTGAGAATTTGATTTGCAGCTGCCATAGTATTCACCTACTAGTATTCACCTGGCACCTGCTGATGCAGGCATGACACTTATATCCCCCGGATAGCAAACAAGTATCTGATAAATATATTCAGGTATTCCAAGGGTATATATCACCACAGTTCCAGCACCTCATTATCGTGTGAGTGAGTGAGTTAATATTTAGCGTTACATCGGCAATACTGCAGCCATATCGTGACGAGAACAACTTCTTATTGTATTACAGAACAATAAAATTAGAAAGTAAAAGCTGGTTGACGAAGAACAGTAAAACTACCAGTGTATGACAGATATTAAAGTAAAACTAGCGCGTTATCATAAAACTGTATTAATAAAGAGAACAATACAATATAATAACAGGCTATTGATCGCCAACAGCTGAAGGTAGATCACCATACTAGGAACCATGGGGACTTACAGTACATTTGCTTCCTACATGGACCCTAGCTGGATTTACATCATCCCTTCAGCAATTTTAGATAATCTAGCCATAAATGAAAATAAAATACATACTACGATTAAAAATGGCAGTAGGTTTAAAAATACTTTGCATGTTTTGGGACTTACGTACCATCTCAGGAGGACAATAATTTTACGCTACTTCACCCCCTTTGAGGGTATAGTAGCCATAATCGTGTAGTTTAATAATAATCGCAAACGTTTGGAACTTTCGTGTTCTTGTGTTGTTCCGCAGTACCAGTTGTGACAACGTCTAAACGCCAAATCTTCCTGCAAGTGAGTGAGTTTGGTTTTACACCACTTTAGCAATATTCCAGCAATATCACGGCGGGGACACCAGAAATCAGCTTTACACATTGTACCCATGTAGGGAATCGAACACGGATTAATCGCTTTAATCACTAGGCTACCCCACCGTCCCCTGCCTGCAAAATCAATTCCTATTCCATACACTATTATAGCTATGTATCTTTCTATTCAGGCACATATTCGCCTTTACCTAGAAAATCTAAATTGAAATAGAAAATCCACACACATTGTACTGACATTTCCTTTTCTTTAAGGATGAGTGAGTTTAGTTTTACACCGCATTCAGCAATATTCAAGCTATATGGCGTCGATCTGTAAATAAACGAGTTTGGACCAGACAATCCAGTGATCAAAAACATGAGCATCGATCTGCGCAATTGGGAACCGATGA
>VKKT01001340.1:30569-44353 GCA_008038995.1 Haliotis laevigata | reverse complement strand
TCCGTTGTGAGCCCTATAGTCCAGGTAAACCATTGGTGTATCCGTTGTGAGCCCTATAGTCCAGGTAAACCATTGGTGTTTCCGTTGTGGGCCTAGATCTGGAGGAGGCACACAATAGATCTGGAATGGGCGCCTGAACTTCCATTGGAATATTTACGGTGTACCCATAAAACTTTTGTCCCTATTTTATGGGAGTTTGCTTGACCCATCATGCAGTGTTAACGTATTGTCAGGAACCAATGTTACTACTTCCCCTGACTCGTCTAACATCGTGGCGGAGTGCAATTAGCACGGACTCAGGGGACCTGTCGCTTTGACCCGGTGTGGACGCGAAGGAGGTGCGTGACCAACATTGTCAAGTAGATTAGTTTATGGATCACTAACAAATGACCGCTTTGCGGTGTAAAAGGGAACATTTGTCCATGGAGAATGGGACAAGGTAAATGTACACGTGTACGTTACAGGTGATTAACGCAGGTCCTGTATGTTGAAATAAAAAATAAGCCATAGATTATTAACGGTCCCTGAAGTGAGTGAATGCTGCTTTAGGCTTTGCGATTTTTACAGTTATACCAAAGCCTGTAAAATTATCACCTGGTCAGATCGACTCTTGAATGCATTAGCTGAGATTTTCGCTGTCGTCCTCGTGGTTTGGTAGACTGTCAGTTTTAC
The DNA here is from genome assembly GCA_008038995.1 of Haliotis laevigata. Lineage (NCBI taxonomy): Eukaryota > Metazoa > Mollusca > Gastropoda > Lepetellida > Haliotidae > Haliotis > Haliotis laevigata. Next base: position 43,681 of record VKKT01001340.1, on the reverse strand, counting down.
CTGAACTCATTGCGAAGCATGGAAATTATCTTTAACGGTATGATCACCAACCCATGTTTGTCGTAAGAGGCGACTAACGGGATCATTTGGTCACACTTGCGGAACTGGCTGATGCATGTCACCGTATCCCAACTGCGTAGATCGACGCTGATGATGTCAATCACTGGATTGTTTGGTCTATACTCAATTATGTACAGACCGCCGTCATACAGATGGACTATTGCTGAGTGCGGCAATAAACAACAGGCGAGCCTAGCATCTGGAAACACTGGCACGTGGCCTCGGTTGTTCTAAGGAAGAACAGGTCCCTGGTGCCCCATGGCAGCTCGCCGTACAATTTTAGACTGTACAAAACTGACTGACTGAGTTTGGTTTTACGACGCTTTTAGCAATATTCCAGCAACATCACGGCGGGGGACACCAGCAATGGGCTTCACACATTTTACCCATGTGGGGATTCGAACCCGGGTCTTCGGCGTGACGAGCCAACGCTTTAACCACTAGGTTACCCCACCGCCTAAACTGTACAAAATGTAATCTGGGTTGATAACATTGCTACTACGCATGGCAGTGGAGTTGGAACTTGAATGGTGACCGTAGACCGGAAAGCAAAGATCAATTATTCGATTCCAAACCTAAGTTTTCAGGTTTAGTGATGTGAGTGAGTGAATGAGTCTGGTTTTACGCCGCTTTTGTCAATACTCCAGCAATATCTAGAAAGAGAGACACAGAAACAGCTGGTTTCACATACTGAACCCATGTGGGGAATCGAACCCTAGTCTTCGGTGTGATGACCGAACCACTAGGCTAACCACTAGGCTACCCCCTTATTCATTTGACTTGCCTGCTATAACAATCAAAGGCACTATCTACAAATTATTTTTAGAGTATGGCTGAGTGTCAAATTGCTATGACTTCACAAATTTGACATTCATCTGTTCGGTCTACACAGTTCTCAGTGATATAATTGTCTCTGTGACATGACTCGCATAATGTACGCCTGACGGCTCGTGGAGCGAGATCCTTAGTATTACAAACGGTCACACTACTCATCTATCGTAACCACTAGGCTCCCATACTTTAACATAGCATTACTGACTGACGGAAAGTTTTACGTCGCATCGGCATTATTTCAGCCACATAGCGATAACATAGCATTAAGATCGTTTCAGATCTAAGGTATCTTCGTAAAATGAGCTCATGGTTCCATTCCAAAATACTTTCTAATTATACGATAATCGCAATATTGGAATATATATTCGAGTGTCGACTGTTGCAGCATTAAAATCGTTCTGTGGAAACGTCCCTGTGCCACTGTAATATCTGACACGTTTTGCAAGAATACTGCCTGAGAACTTGGTGAACCACAATGGTGAACGTTCCATGGCATAGTTCTATGATGGATGAGTGGTTGCATTAAGGCCAGATATTTCATTCCTCATGCACAGCCCGTTATTATCTTGACAAGTCTATATATGAGTCTGTGAGCACTTTTTGCTTTGCTGGCAACACACACCTTGCTCCAAGACAACAGAGAGTCAATATTTAACACACGCTAGAGAAAATAAACATAAAACACAATCACAAAAGTATGATATATGTGACTGCAATATTAGATCACAGAGCGGTCTCTGAGAGCGTTTTAGTGTTTTTACTTCAGCACACACTGTGGCCAGCGAACCTGCAAAAATCGATCCACTTGCGTATTGTATCGATACCTACATCAACGCAGTTGTTGTGTGTGTGATCAACGGGGCCGCCCCGAGAAACTCATCAAGAATATGGCACTTCGACGTTGGCAGTCGATGGATGTATCCCTCAAGAAGAGCGCCGAGTGTAGAAAAAGACAATATTACTGAAACTACAAAGCATTGTTATCGCTAGTTTGTTACGAGTGAGTTAGTGGCTTGTCTGGCCCAGACCAGACTATTTTGAGCCCCTTTCCCCAAAACAACCACCCGTCCCTACAAGAATGAGCTGGAATATTGTTAACCCTGGAAAGTCCACATGTTGATCTGACCAATCTTCTCATAAACAACATTTTACATCAATTTCAGCTGGAAATGTATTTTGTCGTTCCGTTGATAAGCATGATTTAGTTCAACTCCAAATTATTAAATATCTCAAACTCAGACCAGGTGACATTGTCATTGAAAGCAGCTCTCATCCCCCAATACGATACTACTCTGTAATAAACGTTATATCAGAATTACACGATTTTAGTTAAGGACAGATTCTCGTACTTTGGTGGGTTAGGTCCCATCCATCCAGGAGGGCTACTCATAGTAGTGAGTGAGTGAGTTTAGTTTTATGCCGCACAAGGCAATATTCCAGCTATATGGCGGCGGTCTGTAAATAATCGAGTCTGGACCAGACAATCCAGTAATCAACAGCATGAGCATCGATCTTAGCAATGGGAACTTATGCCATGTGTCAACCCAGTCAGCGAGCCTGACCACCCGATCCCGTTAGTCGCCTCTAACGACAAGCATGGGTTACTGAAGATCAATTCTAACCCGGACCTTCACGAGTCAGTTTGTTACGAGCTCTATTGGATTTTTGAAGAGCTTGTTACGACAACTATATGATCTTTTACATAAGAGGTACTATTAACGGAGCAGGCTCGTATTTTTATCTGATATAGTAATCTAATACGGATAATTACATTCCAAATTATGGCATTAAATGTACCTGCTTTGTGCGAAAACTATAGTATTAAATATTGGAGAATTCCGAATTAACACTATGTCAGCCGGTTGAAAACACAACAATGCAACACAACAACCAAGTAATAATCTATGTTAATATATTGTATGTAGGAACCCAAACATACTTGTTGAATGAATATTAATTCATCATAACTCGTCATTACTCAACATACATTGACGTGACGGAAGGCAATGCCCCGTATAACTCAAAGCAAAGCGAAGCGATGCGATGCAAAGCAAAGTAATTCAAAGCAAAGCAAAGCAAAGCAAAGCACTTGTAAAAACAGCCTTTGTTTGGACTGCGCGTGTGCAGAGCGTGACAGAACGTTATGTATGGCTTTATCCCATTCCCAGCAACATATGGATAATAGCGCATAGCGATGGAATCAGATTGGCGATGCCTGTAAATAAATGAGTAGTGATTGATGAAGAAACAAAGCTGAATTAGTAAATTTCTTTCAAGGGTCGAGTTTGAAAATGGGAAAACAAGTGGCCGATCGCACGAACAGCGAACCGCTTTCCCTCTAGGGAGTCGTTGTGGAAAGTTCAAAGTAAATATATTCTTGACATACTGACATTTCAGATTCAAAGCTAGAAAGATTCGAGTATGTTTCGTCTTGTAGAAAGTTTCAACACGAAGATTATGCCCTGTGTTTTTGTACCTTCATACAAATATCAACGCGCCTTTGAGTCGCTGAGCCCCGAATGAACCACTTACGAACTATAACTAAAACTGGGATCAATAAACATCTATTGCGCTCTGTAATTCAATGAAAGCAGGCACATTCGTACATAAAAGTGCTTTAGACACAGCTAGAGATGAGAGGCTCTTTCATATCACACCCATCTACAATAAGGGAGCAAAGTCGTTTCTCCAAGTCACCTAATTTCACAGTGTCATGCACGTACATATTTCGGTAAGTTGTCCCTTGAGAGATCTGTGCATGGACTAAATTGAGCCAAATTGAAGAATCCAGTCGAAATGGGGTGATTATCATTGTCTCTTTGGTCAAATAGATTTTTATTTCACTCTCTGTACGTAAACTTATCAACTAGCTTTGGAAACAAATTGAGTTTGTTTTTTACGATTTTTTCTGATGCAGCTAGAGGGTTCAGCTCACAGTCTCCTTGGGATACCTCACAGACATGGGTTCACAGGCAGACACTGAGTGTTCCCCCAGCAAAATAAAACAGTTTATGTAATACGTCTTTATTAGATACTTGTCATGAATTCTATTTGCGCTGAAAGTAAAATTTCATTTTGAAACAATTTCGTTACTCGTGCAATACAATCTTTTTTCTTTGCTTCATGTGCACGGTAGAATTCCATGTTCAGTCTACATATATTTAGTTTTCCTTTTGACAATCTTACAAGAGCTAAATAATGTACTTCAATGTCGGCAACAAGAATCGGCAATTTCTCCGACAATTCTTTTACTTCTTCCTCATTAGCATACGAGTGATGTACAGTTATTGAACATTGTGGTTTTGTAATGGTCATGTGCGTAAACAGGTTCTTATAATTCACTTCATCTTTTCGTATCATGCTTATTATACGAAAATAGTTGCAGCCCTCTGTCCCATGACATTGCTTGTAGAAAGCAACTCCCCTCGGAATTGCCTAATTGTCGTACGAGGTGACTTAATGAATGTGGTAGACGTGGTCATTTAGCTCATGTGTCATCGTACTCGAACAGCGTCGATTGTAGCTCTACTAATCACTGGTTTGTCTGGTCCAGATTCGATTATTTAAAATCTGGTTTATTATAGATGGAATATTAATGAATGTGGTCAAAATACAAACAAAAGAAGCGCGAAGAACGGACTACTGGCACTGCCTTTAGCGTATACACTGGGCCGATTAGGTGGTTGGTTTGTAGTTTAACGCCGCACTCAGCAATATTACAGATTTATGACGGCAGTCTGTAAATAATCGAGTCTGGAACAAACAAATCCAGTGATCAACATCATGAGCATCGATCTACGCAATTAGGATACGATGAAATGCATCAACCATGTCAGCGAGCCTGACCATCCGATCCCGTTAGTCGTGTCTTACAAGCATGGGTGAGGGAAGAACAATTCTAACCCGAATCTCCAAGGGTGTGTCATACGAGTGCTGTCCATTATTCTTAAACAGCCCTGATCGTGAAACGTCAAGTAGATATCAATACATCGTATGGGCGAACATCAACGACCAGCGTCGCAGCGAATAACAGTTCACGATTATCAGAGCACGAGAGAGAGAGACTCCAGCACTCCACGTTGTTAACTTAACACGCTAACTATTAAAACAAATTAATGACAAAATGTTAAAAAAATATGACTTTTATATTTTCCAGGTCAGTGAAAATCTTCTTTTTCAACATTTTTATACACTTTACCAATTATGTAGAACATGCTGCAGTGTATATGTCTCTATGTTATTGTCGGAGTTCTCCCCTCAGCTGAACGAAGGACGTGAACTCATTTATGCGCGAAGGAACCCATTCAACTAAACCTATACAATTTCTGCGCATGTTTCTATACAGATAGGTACTCCGAGTGACAATGTATATAAAAAAACACGTCATTTATTATGTACACCTGCTTATAGGCTCAGTTGTATACATCGGTGTAAGACATACCGGGGTATACCAGAAGGCCGTATCCCGTGGAGCCGTACAATGACGTACTACCAATCATACGTATCTATATCACTAGGAAGTAATAGTGTGACGCTCTTGAAAGGTGAGACCTTGAAAATAGGTTCTGTTATGCTAATTTCTTCACATGTAATTCCGTCACCGCTTGCCCCCTACGTTACTGGGCTGGTTGGTTATTCAAGCACTTAAGGAGCGTCTAAACGTAACCTTACGTTCCTACGTACACGCAGAATGCCTCAGCTGGAGGTAAATATATACCAGAGAGCGTAACAGTGACCTACAACGAGCTTTTAAATGGAATCCATATGTATAGACCGGAACTCGGATTCACAAGGCCACGACTGACGCATATCTCGTGTGTACGAACAGAGTCAAACTGTTATCAAGGCCAGATATAGGTAAAACGCTTTGGTAAGTCGCTGTCGTAGGTTTGTATTAGACCAGTGGGTATAGGGATAACCAGCTTTAAGATCCATGCAGTTGGGTAGCATTTCGTATGACAGTCTTGGTTTGGGAATTGCTATCGTCTTTAAAGCCAGCTTCAGTTACGTAATCTTAGAGCATTGATAGTCACGGATCCCGTAGTTCAACGAAGTTCGTAACTGGGAATGTATGACTCAATCCAACATCGATATCACATGTAACGGTTTATGTATTGTTACATAACAATGATAGCAACGTATAGCTTACTACATGGACAATGTGACGGTATTCAATGTATACTGTAGTGTCATGGACAACATATTCTTGTCTTATACATGTAGCAATATCTTGGACAGCTAGTATGCTCATGTGTGATGGAATTATTATTGTTTGGCAGTGGTATCACATTTACACCACTTTATATGAAGGACACTTACATTTTGACCAGCATACATTTGCATATGAACACGTTATATACCGATACCGAACACGCATATGACCGATATCCCACACATATGGTAAGACACAGAAACAACATTCAACACTATGCCCTGAACACGTCAAGGTCATCATAGTCGAGCATAATGAGACATCTTCTTAGGCCTGGCGGGGCGGTGGGGTAGCCTAGTGGTTAAAGCGTTCGCTCGTACGAGCCGAAGACCCGGGTTCGATTCCCCAGATGGGTGCAATGTGTGAAGCCCATTTCTGGTGTCCCCCGCCTTGATATTGTCGGACTGTTGCTAACAGCGGCGTAAAACTAAACTCACCCACTCACTCTTAGACCTGACAGTTCAACAACGGTACGTATTTTAACATTCAAAGTAGGAATGGGTCGATTCAAATTGTGCTTCCACGGGACTCTCTATTCCCGGACTTTACCTGGGTAGCCACTTGGTGTTGGGTACAAAATATCCGATAGGGAAATTCTTCACTGGCGAAAACGATTTTGGAACTCCATAAACTGAAGCTTAACCTTTATACAAACAAATATAACAGATATGATATGTCAAATTTGGTTTGACTTCTGAAACGTTGTAACCAGGAATCCGATTTTGCTGTCAGTCTTCCCACAAACCGATCTGCCCTGTCATTACTGGTCACAAATACCCGCCGCCATATAGCTGGAATATTGCTGAGTGCGGCGTAAAACTAAACTCACTCACTCACTCACTAGTCACAAATACAGTTTGTTTTTTTTGTTGTGTAATGCCACAATCAGCATTATTTAAGCTCTAAGGCGGCGATCTGTAAATATTCGAGTTTGGACAAGACATTCCGGTGATTGACAGCATGAACATCGATCTACGCAACTGAGATGCGATTGCATGAATCAACCAAGTCAACGGGTCTGACCATCCGATCCCGTTAGTCGCCTCTTACAAGCGTGGGTTGCTGATGACCAATTCTAACCCGGATTTTCACGGGTCATATAAAAGTCGTGGGGTATGTCCACTGTAACCATGGAGTTTTATGGCTATTGACTGGCAATATATCACGTGACTAACCACCCGGGTCCAGTGAGGAGTCCACCCGAACCGATTACCCGACTACCCTGTCCAATCCCTAAAACGTCCTGCCAGAGGGTTTTTTCGCTTTATATCTGACAAGTCATGTACAGTCTACCGCTATGCCTGTCACACACTGTTTTCCTCTATCAAATCGCGTTTCTTAATGAAATGTGACATTATCGGGCTCCCCTATGTAATGAGTCATATTTGCATAGTGATAACGGATACAGAGCCAGAGCATCATATCACTTCACATAACACGTGACTGAATCCCCGGTTACCCGTAACTCTCACTATACCACGTGTCAGAACCGTTACTCAATTGCTTATAAAAATGAACATTTCCTTTTTCCATATCCACAAAATAATTACATCTTTGCTCTCGAAGCCAGCACGCCATCGATTTGTCACTGTGCCACACTACACAGTACTAACATCAATAAGCCTTCAAAATATTCCTTTTCCGAAACCAAACTTTTAGTTTGTCATCAGTAGCCAAACAGCGAACAGTTGGCCCCTCCCCTTGCCGCGCGCCAGGGACTAAAATAAAGAGGCAATGAAATTAGCCTGTCTTTGATTTCCCCGGGCTCTGCACTATTGACAAGATTGAGGACCTAACACTCGCCTACTGCAGCATTAGGGAAAGTCCGCCCAACAGAGGCGTTCGTTTTAAACGCTACCTTTATGCATTTTTTTCGTGGTTTTAGAGAATGAAACGAAAATTCTGACCTCTTTGAACCATTTAAAAAAAAGAAAAGATAAAAAAGAAACAAATTGGTATTGCTGAAGTATCTCTTAAGAACTATTTGGTATTTTGTTTGAACGATGTTGGTATTTCCGAAGCTATTATACAAACAGAATGAAGAAGCAGGGTATATGTTGTTGTCATCAATCACAGCTTCGCCTTTTCCTAGATATTAGGACAACAACATAAACAACTGAAGCGATCAAATTAATTTCCCGTCCAAACTGTTAATAGCCCAAGACGAGGCTTGTTTCATTCTTCAACCTCCAAGGTACACAATGAAGCTGAAAATAAAGCCGATGTTCCCTTTATCGAATGTTTAATCATAAAGCATTATTGATGGGATCCCACACGAGATAAAGGCAAGTTTAATAGCTCGGAAAAAAACACTGGTTTAATGAGCTACCTGGAGCTGCGTTGTCACAGCTCAGTAACACTTCAGGTGAATTAGCATCTTAACGAATGTGGAACGAAAAACTCTTCGATCCAAATAGGAATTAAGGGAGAGTCATTGACCACACTGTTTAAGTGTCCTCAAATTGTCTACTAAAAGATTTCCTTTTACCAATTTCGTCATTGGTCTATCGTAAGTCCACCATTGTTAAACAGTACATCCGCACGGTGGTCCTCCATAGGTCTTACGATCTCCATTGTAAATCTGTCACTGGACCATCGGTCTACTGTGAATTCTCCATTGGTCAGCCGTGAATTCTCGATGGTAATGCGAATTCTCCACTGTCTATTGTCAGTTCTCCTTTGTCTACTGTGAATTCTGCATTATCAAATGTGAGCTGAAAGTCAAAGTTGGATTCTCCATTGGTCTACTGTCAATTTTCCTGTATAAAACTGTATATCATCCATCCAAGGTGAATTTTTCATTGTCTACACCGAAATCTCTGTTGTTACTGTGAATTTTGCACGCTTTACTGTAACTTCTCCATTGTTCAACTGTGAGTTACCCATTGGAATACGGTTTAATAAAATGTCATGAGTATGAGGGTCGTTTCTATTGGATTACCTCCGCCATCTACACTATCCAAAAATACCGTACATAATCGTCGCTTATACTCTGTTATTTTGAGCCTATATGGTACCGTAAACTTCGTCTCAAGTCACTACCTGAAGGTTTTACTATATATTAGGGCATCAGTATTTATGTGTTTCACGTAACCACGTTTTAGGTTCGAGTCGGCGGTGTGGGAAAAAAAAAGGGTGGGTGGATGTGTGGGGTGGGGGTTCGGCAATAAAATTAGAAGGGTCGGTCGGGCGATGAAAAACACAGAAAATACAAATGCTGCCCTTACGGTATGTTTCCGGGAAATCATTCCAGTGAAACAGGTTTACATTCGCATATGTTTTGTTAAAGTTGTTGTCTGATTACAGTCCACAGTGGGATATCATCCGGGCACATTTAGTCGGCGCCATTTTTGTACTTCGGTTGATGCACAAATTGTATTATGAGTCAGAACTGGTAGACACTGAATAGTGACCAGTATGTGAACTGTTTGTTTGCAAACATCCTTTTATTAGGTTACTTAGGCTGTTTGGTATGCTGATGAGCTAGGCGTTTACCCAGGAGCAGATGTATAGAGGTTAATTTCTAGCTTGTTTGAAATGTATCTTGACGTCTGCATCTTCTCCACGGACAAATCATTATACCTTTCTCGTTACAAATTCCATACAAACATACGGAACATGTCTTTCACGTGCTGTATCAGGTCTTTAAACTTAAACCACACAAATATCGTCGCATTTTCACTAAGAAGGGTGAGTGAGTGAGTTTAGATTTACGCTGCACTCAGCAATATTCCCTATGGCGGCGGTCTGTAAATAATTGAGTCTGGAACAGACAATCCAGTGATCAACATCATGTGCATCAAGCTACACAATTTGGATACGATGACATAATAATGTCAACCAAGCCTGCGAGTCTGACCACCCGATCCCGTTAGTCGCCTCTTACGACAAGCATGGGTGACTGAAGATCAATTCTAACCAGGATCTTCACGGACACCACCAAGAAGGATCGACCTCCACAGTATGGTTCATGCTAAGGTCCTGTGACTTATACATGTTATTGTGTGAATTAGCCTCCATTCCTAGAAATGTTTTGGTGTATTTCCACCAGCTTATGTAAACATTCTAAACAAAACAATTGTTTGGTTAATTCAGTCGTATAATAATGGTTTTATCTGTATGCTTTCACTGCTTTTTGTACGATAAAAACCGGTGTCACTCGTAAAACAAAAGCCCCGAAGTACCGTTCCCAAAACGTTGAAATAGTAGATGGGGGCATTCCTTGTGACCACCTTCACTTATTAGCCAACAGGTGCCCTCTGCCATAGAAAAACAACTTTCCTGTTTCTTTGGCGTTGTGAGTCCCTTTGCCAGGGTCCTTAAGATATATGCGTAGTCCGCGTCCTAATTTCCCTTGTTACAGTACTGTCTGCGAAACACAATCAGTTGAGCACAGTTACCAATATTGTCGAGCACCGTGGCTTCTTAATCTTCTTAATCGCCACGTCAGTAATTGAGCCGTCAATTAACAATTGTACATGGCAGTTGAGTAGCGTAATTGCTTCTGTTTTTTCTTGCTATTGTCTGTGACTCTAAAATATTTATCTCAGCACAGACAAAATTGTCTGGAATGTTGACCCCCCGATGCAGAAAGTCATTGTATTACTGGATATAAACCATGCAGATCTCATCAGGCCTTGGATGTATTTTGACCTTCAGTCAAGCCAGACAGTCACTTTGAGTGTTGAGAAAACACTGGTTCTGACTTTGGTGATTAAAGAGACGAAGCCGATATACTACTTATGTGTAATAAGAAACGGTCATGGCAAAATGAAAATATCTTGGTTGAATGAGTGAGTGAGGGAGGGAGTTTAGTTCCACACTGCACTCAGCAATCTTCCAGCTATATGGCGGCGGTCTGTAAATAATCGAGTCTGGACCAGACAATCCAGTGATCAAGAGCACGAGCATCGATCTGCGCAATTGGGAACCGATGACATGTGTCAATCAAGCCAGCGAGCCTGACCACCCGATCCCGTTGGTCGCCTGTTACGACAAGCATGGGCATATCATGGTTGAGAACCTTTGAAGTTTTGTATTGACACTCGCCGAAACATTTCCACGATTTGGATTAATAATATTAGGTTCAAGAATCTACTTAACAGATTTTACTGAATGGTTTTGGTCGAGTTTGAGTCATTTTACCAGACAGCTCTTGTGCCGAAGCTGATGTCTTGAAGAAAAGATTTGGGTATTACAAACAAGACGACATTTAGGGATGATTTCATCCAGGGTGATGATCGTCCACATAGTTGTATTTCTAACAGAATTTAAAAATGACCTTATTCGCGTATTTGCAACATATGTGTTTATACTGTTCTCAGAACAAACCCTGTGGGTTAGAATTGATCTTCTGTAACCCATGCTTGTCGCAAAAGGCGACAAACGGGATCGGATGATCAGGCTCGCTGACTTGGTTGAAATATATCTTCATATCGCAATTGCGTAGATCGATGCTCATGCTGTTGATCACTGGACTGTCTTGTCCAGACTCGATTATTTACATACCGCCGCCATATAGCTGGAATATCGCTGAGTGCGGCATAAAACTAAACTCACTCATTCTTAGAACAAGCACAACAAGCTCGCATTTATGACTTTTATTCATTTATGATCTTTTAATAAAGTGTTTTCCCATGTATGGTTCTTTGTTTAACGCCTCTTTCGGCAACATTACAACTGTGTCGGCGGTTTGTAAATAATCGAGTCGGCATTACCATGTGCATCGATCTGCGCAGCTGGTATACGTCAACCGAGTCAGCGAACCGGAACACCCGATCCCGTTAGTCGTCATTTACGACAAGCAATTTCACATTTTACAGCAACGATTGGGTAGCTGAAGAACCATCCTTTCAATGTCAAATTTGTCATTTACTTTAGGCCTGTAGGCCCTTATAATGGTCATTCTCCAGTACCTAACGCCTAATCGTACATACAACGAAGGTTATTACATAGCCACAAACGCCTCTACTGTATGTACGAAGATAGAACATGCAGGCAACAGAGGAAACCTATATATCATATTGATCATATTAGAACTATACATAGATCATATTGGTCATATTAGATCTATGCACAGATCATATTGATCATATCAGATCTATACATAGATCATATTGGTCATATTAGATCTATGCACAGATCATATTGATCATATTAGATCTATACATCTATCATTTTGGTCATATTAGATCTATGCATAGATCATATTGGTCATATCAGATCTGTACACAGATCGAATTGGTCATATTAGATCTATACATCTATCATATTGGTCATATTAGATCTATACATAGATCATATTGATCATATTAGATCTAAACATAGATCATACTGATCATATTAGATCTATACATAGATCATATTGGTCATATCAGATCTGTACACAGATCATATTGGTCATATCAGATCTGTACACAGATCATATTGGTCATATTAGATCTATACATAGATCGTATTGATCATATTAGATCTATGCATAGATCATATTGACCATATTAGATCAATGCATAGATCATATTGGTCATATTAGATCTATACATTGATCATATTGGTCATATCAGATCTGTACACAGATCAAATTGGTCATATTAGATCTATACATAGATCATATTGATCATATTAGATCTATACATAGATCATATTGGTCATATTAGATCTATACATAGATCATATTGGTCATATTAGATCTATACATAGATCATACTGATTATATTAGATCTATACATAGATCATATTGATCATATTAGATCTATACTTAGATCATATTGGTCATATTAGATCTATACATCTATCATAGTGATCACATTGGTCATAATGAAGTTCAGTAATGTACCAAAAATAGTAACAACCCGTGCTTTATCAAGAACATTGCATGTTTTACAATACTAAAACATATTAATCTCTTGTCCTCCGCGTATTATCGCATGGGCCCTGTACTTGTATATTATCGCATGAGCCCTGTACTTGTGTATTATCGCATGGGCCCTGTACTTGTGTATTATCG
>VKKT01001338.1:204766-219009 GCA_008038995.1 Haliotis laevigata | reverse complement strand
GATTATTTACAGACCACCGCCATATAGCTGGAATATTGCTGAGTGCGGCGTAAAATTAAACTTACTCATTACCCCATGAAATCATAAACTACCTTCTGGTATTGACTGCACATAACTTACTCTGGGATCGTCACCTGGTCTCAGTTCAATGTCCCCCTCGAAATATTCTGTAATGAATCAAGCATTTATAACTTGACACTGAGGAAAATTTGCTGCCACGTTTCTTTTGTTTTGAAGAGTGTATTTAAAATAACTGGCATCGTTGACTGTAAAGCATGGCTGATATAAGTCAGTCGTGTCAAGATAATTGTCGTTACATACTTTTGTTAAGCTTGTTGAAGATTCGAGTGAAAAATACGAATGCTTAACATACCTGGATTCTCCTCTGGATAGGCGTCTGAAAACAGTGAAACATTTGTCTAAAGTTGAACATCTTAAAAACGCAATCCCTAATGGATTTCAAGGATAAACACATCATTTGATATGAATGTGAATTACCTTTATCATTAAAAAATATTATCGTTTTCTAGATCTTGGTCTTGATTTTGGTTTTGAAACTGATATATTTTCCCCCGACATTTATACCTACTAATCCCGACAAAAGATTCATTTCTTTTAATTGAAACTACTCACCATTTGTCTCTGATTCCTGAAATGATAATGTAAATGTAAAGTACTTTTTACCAACTTGCTCATTATCATACACTGTACCTTGACATTAGAGTGGCAACGTGATAATTTAAAACAAATTGCAACGTTGCATGATTTTTTTCTTCGTTTTTAAAAATGAAAGGAAATTCTTATCAAACAGAGAGCTCACAATTAGATCAAACCGTACCAGAACCCTGTAACAACATCTTGACCTCATGTTAGGAATTTCAAAGAAAATTTATAGACCTTCAACGTATTGTTTGATGCATATTGGCTATTATATCAAGGGGAATATTTTTCACCATTGTACCTTTTCCAGAGGCAATGCCAGAGCGTACCCAAGGCATAGAACAGCTGCAATACGCCACATGATTGCGGCAGGAGCGACAGGCTAACAATGACCCTCCCCGTAAAAACACCTTGTGTATATTAGAACTTGTTTCCCATAGATTACCATGGCAGCGAGTTGGCACCATTATGATAAGACAGCAGCGACCGACATTATTTATATGGAACATAAGGATAAGAAGTGTCTATTTTGGACACTCAAATGTATGGATACATGTTTTATTTTATGCCAGAAATTATTCCAAGGTTTTTTTCAAATATTGTTTTCTCGAGCGCAGTGTATTCTTGATGAGGATAGTAAACGTATTTCATGACAGTTAATGTTGACTTTTACTGTAACATCAGAGTCTCTAATGAATCTAATAAAATATACTTTCATGATGGAGGGAATAAAACGGTTGCTAAATATGTCCATCTCTATCTCCTGTGACCACATTTCGGCAAACATACACTACATTAACCATACTTGGCTATCTCCAAATCCATTTAAATATCCGTACCCATTTGGGGTATAGCCAAGTATCCAAATAAATCCATACCCATACACGTATGCATATCTATATCATGGCAATAACATATTCATATACATATCCTTAGATATTCAATACCACAGCTTCTCACGAGGACCCTCGTTGTAGAAAGTCACATCCCTAATCCACGAGACAAGTCCATTTTTTCGTGAGAGTCAGTATTATTGTTAACTGGACAAGCTAACCCACTGAACTACATCCATATTGATAAATAACTTAGGTCATTAAAAGGGATCGGTGACCAACATTCGCGAAGGGCTTGGTAATCCAGGGTGCAGCATGGCCTTAGTCTATTGACACCGATTTTAAAAGACATACGGTATCTATAAACATGAAAATATAGAAAAATCCAAAAAGTAGCTCGATTCATTTCATTCCCATAGCTGACTTCATTTGGTTTCCTTTTTTCTTCATCACTACTGTGAGACAGACAATATTCACGATTATGTCATTTACATGTTTTTATATTAATTCGTTGGAGGCCATGTGGCAGAAAGGTGTGGAAGGGACTCTGTAAAGTAATGAGGGCCATCATGGTAAGGCCCGAGAACGGCCCAGGCGTTGCTTCTGATGTCATGATGGTAGGTCTGCATGTACATGATATCTGTGTAGGACGTAGTGCTTGGGGACAGTTTCTGTATTTCATGTATTCGACACCTGACTACTTCACCGCGCTGTCCAAACGCTTTTCAGGACGAACTACTGAACTTGAAATAAGAGTGAGTGAGTTTTATCAGYAATATTCCAGCTATATGGCGGCAGTCTGTAAATATTCGAGTCTGGGCCAGACAATCCAGTGATCAACAGCATGAACATCGATCTGCGCAATTGGGATAAGATGACGTGGCAACCAAGTCAGTGAGCCTGACCATCCGATCCCGTTAGTGAGTTACTGAAGATCCATTCTAACCCGGATCTTCACGGGTACGGGGCACTGTAAAGTAATGAGGATCATGGTAAGGCCCGAGAACGGTTCAGGCGTTGCTGGTGATGCTATGAGGGTAGGTCTGCATTTAAACGATATCTGTGTATGACGTAGTGCTTGGGGACAGTTTCTGTAGCCTATGTATTCGACACCAAACTAATTCACTGTGCTCTCTAAACGCTTTCCAGGACGAACAACTGCAGGTGAACTTGAAAACAATGAATGAAAAGTAATACCTTCGACGTTTAACATATGGATAAGAAAGGGCAGCACCAACCTTGGTTGTCATGATACAATATAAATACACTTGTAGGTCTTTTCCATACTGGTCATTCCAGCCTATGCGATGTATTGGAAAATATAATAGATGGACAGTTTTAGAAACGATGAATTTTGGATACTTTCTAGATGTATGCACCGTGGATGATATGCTTAAAAAAGCTCATCACCGTTCATAATAATTAAAAGTGCTGAATCGAAAAATGAATGTTCGCAGTACTAGATCTTTGCATACTCATCTTTGCATACTCATCAATATTATCCAATATTTATCCCTATGTAAAAATGCAGTCACATACTAATAAGTAGTATACATTCATGTATATCAGATACCATGTATTAACCCATATATCCGTTTCTTGAAATACACGGTTATCTGCAGGGAGAGATTATTGAAAACTCTCAACCTCACTCGGCACTTATAATGACATAACGTGCAGAGATGACAGATCTCTGAGAGGACAGGGTACACACATTATCGTCCCGTCTATACTGTTATTATTCAGGGCCTTGCTTGCCCGGTGCATGCCCAGGAAACGTCGCAATCAGCTCTCAGCATTACGCATTTATGAAGGATATATAATTGACCCTCAGTAAAAAGTTTCAAAACCTTTTGTTCCTTAACCATGCATCATTTTCATTATGAATAAAAGATACAATATATGTGTATGGGTTTGTCGATGACATGTTCCCAAATGTTAAAATCTGCAGCTGCTCTTGCGTATAACCTTTTCATGTAAAAACTACATATTGCTTTGGTGTTAAGATTTGCTTTATTATAAAACATCCATGGTTTAAGGACTCCCGAAAGAATAAGTTATGTCTACACTGTGTCTGTGGGAGTGGAATGCCATTTTGACGCCAAGGTGAGATCAGTTTGCAGAAGATCGTCTCACACGTAAACGTTAGTAATGTAATATGACACACATGTTTTCTGAAAGCTAGCAGGCTTTAAACGATTTTCTGTTCTTGCTTCAATATGTCAGCGTGAATGTGTGCCATTTTGATCGAACACTACCGCCCGAATTAATGAGATTATACCTTATACAGTCTGTTTTCTAGTCAGGTTGTCTTGATCACGAAGCCGCAGCTATGTAGTTAATGGCTGAAACACTCAGGTTTTTCTATTACAAATATGTATGAACATTTTGGCGTAAGGTTGGGTGGAATATTGTTTCACTCATATAGAGTGCCAGGAAGGTAACAATATTTTAACGACATTTGGTATGACGCTCTATTCAATAAACGTAAACGATTCTTTGGTGTGAGAACATGCATTACGTCGATCTATGCAGTTGCCATTTTGGATGGTGAAATGATGATGAAAGTACTTTCAAGTCAAGGTAAATCTTAATAAAGTCTAAAAATGGCCATCCCACAAAGTAGAATCTCAAGTAAACTTATGTTTATAACAAAAGAGTGGCTTAAATTGATGAGATCCACCGATGCATTGAAGATGGACACGCATGAGTAATTTCAGAGTGTTTTTGCTTTTAAATTGCTTGATTTAAAATTGGATGATAGAAAAGCCCTGTTAAAATGAATAGGGTAAAATCTTAGACGTCTATAGCATGGTACCATTATGTCGATGTCTATAGCGTGGTACCATTTAAACGTCGGATGTGATATGTTCAAAAGGCATTTTAGAAGCTGTGGGTCTTCTTTAAATACTTCTCTTTTCTTACCAAAAGAAAGTTGAAACCCATACGTCGGCTAATAACATAACATAACACGCCATACGTCCAATGCCTTCACCATACACACATAATGTTTTCAGTGCAAAAGGAATATGCTGATTGAATTTCATTACACAGCTTAATACTTGTAACGAGCGTAAACTGAATTAATCTGGTGAAATTTATAACCTAAGGTCATCAGCATATTTTGAGAAAAAACATCACCACAACAATATGACATAATAAGTTTATTCTTATTTCATGATGTCATATCATAATGTCAATGACGTTGCGCTTGTCAGCTAGCTGTCTCCTCCCAGCTCAAGAAAGAGAAGAACAGTCGCCTTTGTGGACCGTCAGATCATCAATGGCAATGTCACTTGTGTGCCCGCTACCAACGTCGCCCTCTATTCTGACCTGTAACAAGTAAAATAACACATGAAACATGTAATACATGAAAATAATACACGGACCTGTTAATAGTCAACTGGAGCGACCATCCACAAATAAACGGTTGACCATTGAGGTTGACAAGAAAACAACAAAGACGTCTTCCATATTCAGAATTCTCAGCAGACCCCAGTGTACGGTTCGAGCATGTGTTTATGAATCACAATCCAGAAGTAATTATACCAAGTGTTTGCGAAAAGGCGAGCGCATCCTGTCCCACATGGAACCCGTCACAAACGCATGCAATGACAAGTCAGTATGTAGACTTCATATCTGGTTTGACTACGGACACAGTGATGTAGCCGCAGGCACCACAATATTGTCTTCGCAATATCAACTCAAAGAAATATCCTCAAAAATATATCTTAGTTTGAATGTTTAACCTCTGTTGGCAGTATGTGCAATCTGTGTTATTAATATATTATTGGTTCCATAAAATGTCTGGTACCCACAAGATTCAGAATTCAACTGACCTTGAAATCTCCAGTTTTTACATCGATGTTAGTCAGGTAGTGATGCCAGCCATGTCCCTGATCACCAGATATTGTGTGCAAGGATGGATTGCTGCCCCCCGTTTCCAACCCCAGTTTCAGGGTTCCTTCATCGTGGCCATACATGCTATAATAGACACTTAGACAGTAGTGGCCTGCAGCGAAAGACTCGGACAGAAGGACACCCTTCCGGTGTTCATGGTTAGACGCTTCGAGGTAGGCATAGTATCCTGAAATATAATACAGTCTAGAATTATGTGAGTACTCATAACCTTATGTCATATAAAAATAAGAAATAGAAACAGAATGAATATTAATATTATTGCTGTGTTTGTGAATATTCCTCATGATCAAGACTTGGCAAAAGCAGAGGGTTTCTGAAATAGGTGCCTTCCAACGGAACATCCTCCAGAAACAAATCAAAAATCTGATATGTTTTCTAAAGGGTTCCAAAACCAAAATATATTTGACCGTGCACAATGAAATGAATCAATGAATGGGTGAGCTCCATAGCAATGCCCTTCCAGCTGTTCAGTATAGAATGAAACATTTCCCCAGAAGCCATAAGCCAGAAAACATGACTGTCTAAGTATTACTAATTGACATAACTATGCATCATTAAGGGGCGGTGGGGTAGCCTAGTAGTTAAAGCGTTCGTTCGTCACGCTGAAGACCGGAGTTCGATTCCCCACATGGGCACAGTGTGTGAAGCCCATTTCTGGTGTCCCCCGTCGTGATATTGCTGGAATATAGCATAATCAGGAAATGCGTTTATATGGAAGATACTGTGGATGGTACCTCCCGGATTAACGTCTTTTTTTCAGAGTATACTAATGACACGCTTGCGCCCCACCCATCACTCACCGCTTGATGATCCGGAGTGGTCAGTCGATGGTCCAGTATGGGAGGTCGGAGTACTCCCTCGGGCTCGAACCCAGTCAAGGTTGCCTTCACTATTATGCCATTTGCAGATGTCAGTTTGGAAAGAACATGTTTCACTGGCTGCATAAAAATATCACGAGACATTCATTTTATGTCCAAACGTATACAGTTTCAAATTTTCTAAATGAATATTACGATATCAAAATATGTCAGCTTTGTATCATCCTTGCTTACAACAACAGCCGACAGAATAAAGGGATCGAGTGGTTAATATGGCTGACATTGTGTATTATCGCATCCCTACGTTGGCAATTACCTCGGTACGTCATTACAGTTCTCTGTTAATGAATACCACACTTACAAGATTGAGGGGGTTGAGCGGTGTGTGACCCTGTATTAGCTGTGCATCCATAGTAAATCTGCATTTCCTTGATGTCCCCTGTGCTGAGATGAGTCCTCTGTCCAATGGTCACTCCCGTCTTCTTAACGAGGATCGTGGGCTTGGAGCGGTCAATAGCGAAGCCATGATTGCTGTAATGCAGCACTGAGTCGTAGTCATACGGCAACCCAAAGGTGTCAGCTTCTGCTTCGCTACGTCGGTCAAAGTTGTGTTCATGGCCTGAATTAATTAACATTATTTAAAATCGGTGTGGAGAGTTAAAATAAAGATAGATATTGACTTATTGACGATTTCTCGACATTCGTGACATTAAGAATGTCAAAAAGGTCTTTTTAAAAAGAAAAGATCATAACATAGATCAAGTTGTTAAATAATAACATATATTTCCCTGAAATGCATCATTATGTTACATGAATTAACAGTTAATGGCTGGAAGATTGAGGCCCAGAAAACGTTAAATTAAAACACGTCATGTACACTGTATGTAAAAATCGGGTTAGAATTGATTGCCGTAAGAGGCGACTAAAGGGGATTGGATGGTCAGGCTCGCTAACTTGGTTGACGCATGTCATAGTATCCACTTTGTGTAGACTGATGCTCATGCTGTTGATCACTGGATTGTCTGGTCCAGACTCGACTATTTACAGACCGCCGCCATATAGCTGGTATATTGCTGAATGCGGCGTTAAACAATAAACCAACCAACCAACCAATTTCTCTACCGGATGAACCAACCATTATATTAAGTTGGGTCTCCGAGTTCACTATCGAAATGGTATATATGGAGCAACGCAGATATTAGTTACCCCAGCGACACCCATATCACCTCGAATTGTTTATAAAAGAAGATAGTTACCGTGCTTGATGTTGCTCCACTCAATGGTGACGTAGTTATCTCTGTCGGGGCGGCTCTGCTCGTGCCAGAACCCCAAGGAGTGCATCGTCTCGTGCATGACGGTTCCAATCCTAAAGCATCCACTGCCGAGAGTCACAACATCCTTGCTACTGTGGCGTCCTACTGGAGTATGGCACCTGCAAGAATGAATGGTACAGTATGAGTGCATCATCGATAACCACTTTAAGATGTTTGGTTTGGTTTGGCTAGTTGTTTAACGAGGCACTCAGCAATATCCACGCTATATGCTGAGAGTCTGTAAATAATCGAGTCTGGACCCGAAAATCCAGTGATCAATATCATGAGCATCTACAAAGCAATATAAGTGAACAGTTTTATGGTTGTGGTCTAAAATTGAGGCTTGGCACAATAAATGCTATATAGGGATGTTGTAGTCCGCATTCTACTTAAGGCGATGGAGTACCCTGGTGGTGAAAGCGTCAGCACTTCACGCAGAAGACTCCGGTTTCGATTCTACACATGGATACAATGTGTTACGTCCATTCCTGGTGCCTGGTGTTCTGTTGCCGGAATATTGCTAAAAGCGGCGTAAAACCTTACTCGCTCACTCACGCATATTCTATTTACCCATCTCCTCCCTCGTATCGTATGTAGGCATGCTCGTTTGTGCGAGGGATGAAGGTGATGCAGGCTTTACCATTCACCTTTGTCTTCTCCTGAATGGTCTGCATGGCTTCATGAATTGTCCTCTCCTCAGACGATGCTAGAATAGATACCCTGTCACTCAAAAATGGTTTGAAGGGTTCACCGTTAACGTCAGAAATCAGTGGTCAGAGATGTGACATACTTTATGTGGCCGTCCCAAATCCTTGACATCGAAACAGTGTCTCAATTGCACGGATATGACTATTGTGGAATGATTTCTATCTATACATTTGATACTTATAATTTACGGGTTTTTTCTCAATATTGTTCAGAATACGCGGGACTACTTACAGAAATGATGGGTGTCAATTTCAAAAGGAATAACACCGTTTGGCCATCGGTAGTTTTTGTCTCTTCTCGCGTTCCTGTCCTGTAAACAGACACAGCCAATAGAGAAAGTTTCATGCTTTTACATGCGACTTAAATACGTTAGCAGTTTCCGTATCTTTTTATCTTTATTAATATATAAACCCGTGAAGATCCGGGTTAGAATTGATCTTCGGTAACCAATGCTTGTCGTAAGAGCCGACTAATGGAATCGGGTGGTCAGGCTTGCTGACTTGGTTGACACATGTGATCGTATCCCAATTGTGTAGATCGATGCTCATGCTGTTGATTACTGGATTGTCTGGTCCAGACTCGATTATTTACACACCGCCGCCATAAGGCTGGAATATTGCTGAGTGCGGCGTAAACATAAACTCACTCACTCAGTATTAATACATAAATCCTTCCTCACGTAGGGTTTTTCCCCTGGCATCAGCTCGATATCTCCCTCGAAGAGTCCTGGGAAATATAGATATTCATATGGTTTTGGTAGTAAATGCCAGTAAACAAACGAAACGCAGGTGGAATATGAAAGTTAGTTAGCAACCATTTTGAAAGGTATGATAATATCACGTCTTCATTTTTGCAAACTGTTATAGCGACCATATTGATTCAAAGTAAGCATTGACCATGAGGCTGACAGACGCTGGTTACATCAAGCCCAAGAGACAAATACCTATAAATTATGCTGTTTATATCATGAAGAAATTTGATGGACAAAGCCAACATTTGGAACACTTCCTTTATTTATATTGTTCATTCTTGATGGATCTGCGAAAGAATCGATATATGTTTTTTTATGTTGGGATATTTAACAGGCTGAATGAATACGTTTCAATGACTAATTCTAATAATCTTATAAGTAGCTAACTTACCAGGGTTTTCTTCCGGGTATGCCGCTGGAAAATAAGCGAATTTCCATACATAATATATTTTAGGTTTAGACGCATAATGTAATATTCTAAGAAAAGGGCCAAATATCCAAACCACAATATTGGTTGTGCAATATTGATATTGAATAACGTTCTTCTTGTTTGTGTTTTGTTTAGATTTGAAAAATGATATTTATGCAAATAATTGTTTTTATAGATACATAGACAATAATTATTATGCCTGAATTTTACCAGTTTTAACATTCTATTAATAGGATAATATGTACATATATCAAATGCTGCATTCTTTCATTCATTTAACTATGATTGCCTGTCATAAACGGTAAGGTAGCGCGTGTTTTTTCTCAGGTTGTGTGTATGTCACACCTTATATTCCACGATGATACACATCATCCCACAATGATAAACAGCCTTTGGAAAAAAATGTTATAATTCTTTCATAGATGCAAGCTTGTAAAAGAGCTTCCCTTAAAGCTATAATGTACATGAATTATTTTAACAAAGCACTTACCATCGAACTCTGATAACTGAATAAGAGAAAAAGAAAAATTTGTATTTCTTCAAAAACAAGCTGTGATTTAAACGTTTATTAACATTTTAAATTTTGTCCTTCACAATCTCGGATAGGATGGTTCCTTTGTGAATCTTAAAACCTAACCCAAACGTTAACTTAGAGGAATGTGGATTGGTATATTTTAAAACATAGTGACATGTAGTAAAATGTAATCATTAATGACCTGAAGAGATCGTCTATGAAGTGACCAATGTATACTGACCTGATCAAGTGGCACAGCAAGAGCATGCCCAACGACCAGGATAAGGACAATCCCCACCATGTTGACTCCGTAAACCGTTCTAAATAATTAGTGAGTTAAGAAGTACAGTTATATTGACTTGTTATCTTGATAAGAACCGTGGAGGTGGACATTTGGCTATTATTAAAAAACGGGTTGGTTTCCAATCACGAGTGACACACAAGTGACACAAAAACGCTTAAAATATAGAACAAGTTGTCCTACCAAACAACAAATCATGTTCCGGGCGTAAGGATGAAGTGCCAAACATGCTATAATTCTTCCTTTTCTGACCCAAAAAGTAGCTGACTTTTGGCGGTCTCCTTAACCTGACTGACCTGGATGTACTCTTGTGCGTGAACTCATACACATCTTCCTGCAGACAATCTCAGTGATTCGCTCCATGGCCCGTGCAATAGCGACAAGATAACATCCATCAAGCAGTCGATCCCGTTAGTCTCCTCTTGCTACAACCATAGGTTGCTGAAGATCCGTTCTGTCAAGTATGTTCATAGTACGAGGAAAGGTTACGGTGGCGCTGTTGTTAAAGCATCTTCTTGCCATGCAGAAGGACTGAGGTCGATTAAACACATGGGAACAATGAGTGATGTTCGTTTCATTTTTCCATTTTTTTAATTAGGCAATGTTACGAAACATTAGTATGACACCCATACACATCCATACTAGTCACCTCTATGAATGACTTTTTTTCCGATGAAGACAGCACGGATCAGGACATGACACTGGACATGACACTGTTCATGACTTCTTGAGTGCGTGCGTGCGTGAGTGAGTGAGATTTAACCACGCTTCGGGCATTAGATCCATCTCCTCATTTGCGTATCACCTTGACATCGTGCCAGTGCGACGTGATTGCTTATGAAACCCACGAGCATGAAATATAACATAGAAAAATCTAGAGTGGGTGAGAGAGTGAGTGTAGTTTTACGCCGCTTTTAGCAATATTCCCACAATATCACGGCGGTGGACACCAGAAATGGGCTTCACACATTGTACCCATGTGGGGAATCGAACCGGGTCTTCGGTGTCACGAGCGAACGCTTTAACCACTAGGTTACCACATCGCCCCAGAAACATCTAGAAAGTAATCGGGAATGATTGTGGGATTTGATTTCGTGATCATACGTTTCTATACGCCTTCATACTTCAATACTCCACACCGACTACCGCGCCTCCCTATCCCGTACTGGATGGAATGGACCAGTCACCGTTATGGATTGTATTGTCATCGATGGCGATGCCACTTTTGTAGTCGTTGCCGACGTCACCTTCGATCTTGAGCTGAAGTTGCAGCAAATATGTCACTGTCAGATAATTAGAGTGAATATCTTTCTTGAGTTATCAGACAAACCAGCCTCCGTCTTAAGTCTGCCTCCATTTTGGCCACTCATATAGTAGTACATGCTGAAACAGTAGTGTCCCGCGGGCAGGTGGCGAGACAGCAGGTACCCCTTCTGTCTGGAGTGTCCTGACGCTYCAAGGTAGGCGTAGTAACCTTGCAACACCAACATTAAAACATACCACATTTACATTACTGAAACCTCAAAATTGATATTGTAAGTTAATTATAGGAATAGATGGATTGATGGTCACTAAGTAGTGCATTCTTCATTTACCTATGCACATGCTGCTGTCGTCATCATCAACATCATCATCACCATCATCACCATCATCTATTTATGATCAGTATTAGTCGAATTTAAGGGCCTGAGATTTAAGAAAGAATAGGTGCGATCATATCAGTGGTTATTTCAACTAGAACGTGTTTTCTATGTAGCGTACTAGGATCATGCAGATGAGGTCCATCAGTGAACCTTGTAACATCCAGTGTATCTCTTGCATTCCATAAACCTGTATTGACCCTGGATCCTTTCCCACGACTCTTTCAAATCACCCGCCCTTGATTTGCATATGCCAATTTGACTGGCTGACTTTAGTTGGTCAACCAATAACATAACTCAGAGTGGCAACATGCGTCCAATGCCCTCAATCAAAGCGCTCATCATTAAGCCGTACGGTATACGCTGATCACATCATGAATCTCCTCGTAAAGTATATCCTTGTAAGAATGGTTTACTCCCATAAGAACTACATCCCATTTGAACCACATCCCAAAATAACTACAGGGATAAATTAGGGATTAATTATCTGAGTAGAGGCACCCCCATGGCATGTAATGAGCACAGCCCATCAGCTCTCCCAGAAGAACTACAGACCAGTAACTGTGTTGTTGTAAAGGACAAGAGAGAAGGGTATGCTGTAGTTAGTGAATGTTCTTGTATTCATAAAAATACAAAAAACAAAAAACAAGCCAAGCTTAGTATATTAGAGTAAAGGTAAAGGCATATTGGAGAAAAGGTTAAATACAAACGAAATAGTTTTTAAGTCCAAATAGTATTGTTATAGACTGCAACCCAGGACCTCGATGTAGTTGGCTACTTATTGAAGCTGGGCTAAACTAGTTCGACATGGATCAGATTGAACACTGAGGATGAAAGTGACTCTAAATTATCACACTAAATATATAAGCCTATCTATAGATGAACTCTTTATACATCTATATATAGTATAGACTTTATCTGCACAAAATCTTTCGCCGTTCAGCGGCTCTTCAGGTGTACAATGAAAACTAAGTGTCGTCATAGGCGACGCATAACGGTAGTAGTTATGTCGTCATCATGCGTATGACATTACAGTTAGTGACAATATGTAATAGATATATAAGACGAATCTTCTTAGGTAGTTGAAAATGCTGTTCATAAAGCAGTAAAAGTCCCAAGAGTCCCATGAAAACAAAAGAAACAAATACAGAGATGGTCATTCTTCCATTTGTTTGTACCTACAATCCTAATAACTGTACACATTATAAAAYCTTCCAATTTTGTATAAAAGTGATGCTATGAAAAAAGGTTTATCAGTCAGTGTAACAAAATGTCAAACACCTCAATGTGGAACTTGTTCAATCATAACTGAAGAGTGCAAATTTACATTTTGTGAAGACAAACTATTTACTGTCAAAACCACCATGAACTGTCGCAGAAAAAATGTCATATATGTTTTATTTGTTTTCTGTTGGACAAATCCATTAAGCAGATGCAGGTGACAGCATGTAATTAATCTGTGCACTGGACCATAACATGTGTTGTCTTAAGCTGTAGTTCGTATGGGAGGACACCCGTAACGTTTGTTTGGTTGTTTGTTTGTTTGTTTGTTTGTTTGCTTGTTGTTTAACGTCGCACTCAGCAATATTACAGTTATGTGACTGCGGTCTTGACTAGACAACACAGTGATCAACATCGATAGCATCGATCTACCCGACCAGCGTGCCTGGCCACCCGATTCCGCTAGTCGCCTCTTACGACAAGCGCAGGTTGCTGAAGACCATTTCTACCCCGGATTTTCACGGGTAACACGCTTAAATTGAATAATAAATCAACATTTCTTCCATAAATAATCAATGTCAAACAATATGAAATTATAAAGGAAGTTTATTGGCTTTTAACGAAGCAACAAAAATATTGTCAGCTAGCTGCCTCCTCAAGAAAGAGAAGAACAGTCGCCTTTGTGGACCGTCAGATCATCAATGGCAATGTCACTTGTGTGCCCGCTACCAACGTCACCCTCTATTCTGACCTGTAATAAGTACAATTAGCGTTACACAGACAAAATAATAGAACGAACTGTTAATAGCCAACTGGAGTGACTATTCAGAAGTAACAGACTCTTATTAAAGGTTGACAAGAAAAGAACAAAGACGTCTTCAATATTAAAACATCACCTGCAAAAAGTAGTCCCATTGTAAGATTCCGACTATGACATGAGCATGTGTTTATGAATCACTTTCCACCAGACATGTTACCAAGTGTCCAGTAAGCGTAACCTGCCCCATATGGGTCACAAATACATGCAGTGGCAAGTCAACTAAAAAGAATACAACAATTCTGTTTTCGTGTTTGACTCTATTATTTCCAGACCACGATGATGTGGTTTATGCATTCACAACTCTCACATGGCT
>VKKT01001338.1:85500-98676 GCA_008038995.1 Haliotis laevigata | reverse complement strand
ATTTACAGACTGCCGACATATAGCTGGAATATTGCTGAGTGCGGCGTAAAACTAAACTCACTCATTCACTTGTGTTAAGTTTGCTTTATATACAGAACGAGTCCAATGTCAAGAGGCAAATATTGTGTGTATGAGTGTTAACGTTTCGAGGTGTAAATTATATCTGTTTGTGGGCTGGCTAAAATAATTACTCTCGGTGTTTGTTTCGTGAGTGAATGATACGAACTGGTATGATACGAAGCAACGTTGAAGTCTCGTTATAGCGCAGTAACATTGATGTTTGAAAAAGCTTAAAATCACATACTCTTCCAACACGTTCTCCTCGTACTACCTCATATTTCCCCAGTTACACGTTTACAGACTTAGTAAGGGAATTTGGAAGGAATGACCTCAACTCTCACACGGAAATATAATTGTCCAACCGTTTTCCTCTAAAAAGCACCATGAAACATCTATCAAGCAACACGTCAATGTACACGATGCGTGTTTTCAGAAAAGTATACATACGTTTCAACATTCTTAATCAGCAGGTGTAGCGTTAGTGATTCGCTAGAAATGACTTATAGCACGAAATCCGGGTTTTCACACTGCAACATGTGATCTTGCAATATTTGCTCAAATACAATCAGAAAATCTAATTTTCAAACCAAAACCTTGTCACCGAGGGCGCAACAGTAACGGCATTGAACTCTACAAAAACGTACACGCCACCCGACACGGCGGTGTGTACCCCTAAACAAAAGTAAACACCGGGTAGGACAAAGGCTCAACAGGCTGCAATGCCACGTATACGGGTATGGAATTTCAATCGTGTTTGCATGTGATAATGGCATTGGTTATTCTTCCTAATGGTAAGAAATTTTACCCATGTCAGACATTCGTGGAATGTTTTAATGACCCTATTTGACAAAAGGTACAAGGGTTGGATTACAGAGCCCAAGACACGGCTCTGTGTCATCTGTCTTGGAACACTGACACGTACGTTGGCTGTGGTTTCTCTGTTGGCAATGCTTTCTGGAACGTCATGACTATACTTTCTGGAACGCCACGATGAATCTATTGTCCTGTAACATATATGAATGATGCAGAACTGCTTACTTATCATTGTACCCATAGACAATGAGTCTACATGTCATGAGTTTATTCTTTAATAAAGGTTAAAGGGTGTTTGGTAAAATACTAATATGTGCGAACATACGGGTCATTGCATGTATTCTTGGTTAAAACAGTCAATTATAACTGACATTCATAACGAACGTGCACAGTATTTAGTGGTAGTGGCGTAATAAAGAAACTTTAAGACATTTTTTTCAAGTTAGTTGTTTTCAGTCAAGGGACATAAACAACCAGTCATTTATGTAAACATCTTCTGTTGTAACGCAACATCAAAAATACATTGATGTGAAAAATTTAAATAATTTGATTCGATTTTAAACATGGTACGAGAAGGGGACATGTGCTGTAAATTCCTTTCTTACGTACGCTGGTTTTCATTGAAACAATATATGTTTTACTAAGGTAATGATAATTTTGAAAGCATCTCTGCCTAATGTTTTCCTCTCATCCCAGTATTTAATCCTGAATAACTATTTAACCAAACAATATTGCTGTTGAATACTGATATTTGATGTATTATATTTCTGTTGAGCCCACAAGCTGTTACGTACACATATTCTTTTGAATGCTTGTATTACATGTATTGGGAACTATACAAATATTTTTAAAATATTTAAAAATTAATTTTAAATTATAATTACAATGAGGTTGCTTAATGAATGATGGTTAAATAATCAAATCAAACGACAGTTCTGTCAAATTTAATTACGGAACCACTTTTCCCCTCAGTTTATGTCAGACTGAGTAAAGTACGCTCTGTTGTGATACTGTGAATGTCGGACAGCAGAGCTAAAGGTGTTTGATCCTTACTAGCGGTGTCCTTTAAACCAGTGGATAGGTTAAACATCAGGTAATCATCTAACTGACCAGAACATCTATGTAAACCCGACGAACGACGTCTGAAGGTCGCCAGTCAACGTGTACAACAATCCATTACGGGGCAGGATCATGAACGGCCATGACAGTGCATAACTCATCTTGTGTTTGTGTAGTTCAGGTCAGACAATAGGTAAGACTGACACTGACAGTATTGTTTAGACAGTTAATGTTCCGGAAGACCTGTCTCGCCGTCCATTTATGTGTCGCATGTCGGGACAAGGAACCGAAGCTCATTTGACTTTTCTGTAGGTGAAGTAGTAGTGATATGTTAGGTATGGTCCAGTTTGTATGGATTTACTGAAACAGCGGGGAGAGAGGTGAATGTTGTTTTACGACGTCGGCGTTAATACAACTTCACGACGACCTGTTCATGTGCTTGGCCTGGAATACCACTAACTGAGCGATGCTTTATCTCCCCATCGTCCGGTCATACCATTTACTGTCCAAACGATTCACAATTACGGTGAAATGTGCTAAAATCTGTAAGTAGTAGGTGGTGTACTACCACACGGGATCACAACATGATCAGTCTGGGACCGACCTAACCAGTGGTTGACAAAATGAACAACGGTTCCCGTCGTTATGACACAGTAACACCATCAGTCAGGTAATAACCCGATATGTTTGGATAAAACGGTTACTCTATCCCCATAAAAAACCTAGGAGTTTTATGTATAATTTGGTGAACCTCCCTCATGCTGTTCTGTGATACAGTGTATAGTCAATGATAGTGTCTTGTTGTATGTGACACAGACAAGTCAGCGTCTGTAACTGTTCGCACCAATTCTGATTAGCGACCAGGGCGGTGGGGTAGCCGAGTAGTTAAAGCGCTCGCTCGTCACGCCGGAGACCCGGGTTCTATTTCCCACATGGGTACAATGTGAGAAGCCTATTTCTGGTGTCCCCCGCTGTGATATTGCTTGAATATTGCTAAAAGCGGCGTAAAACTCAACTCACTCACTCACTCACTCACTCACTCACTCACGGATTAGCGACCAAAACAGTCAGGCGGGTTTAGATCAAGTCGGACACCTTTCCTGTATATAGTTATGACAAAATGTTTAGATTCTCCACTGTGTATGTTATATCAAACAGTGACTCACATTGTATAACCACGCAACACATCTCCTGGTTCTTCGCTTGTGGTTACAGGTGCATAATTTATGCCCACAGTTGTAATTACTTCATAACTCACATTCGCTGTTGTGCCAACACGGTACAGCTCCAGGAATACCTTCCGAAATGGATGGGGTTATGATGGATGAAGGCATACCACTGCCAAGGTCACCAGGAATAAACGTCTCGACAGTGCCAATTCACCACAGTACCTCCTGCGTGACTAGCAAACACATTAACCACCACAACAATCCAACTGGTATCTTGAAAACTGAATTTCAGACGGGGATACCTTATCTTACATTGAATTTTGTCCTACCTACAAAATATCATGAAGTAGAATTTCCGGGCTCTTTTCTTCGAGAACACCGTTGGACATAATATATAGTTTAAAGCTCTGCATGTGCACTTCAGGAACCCAGTAAACATAGCCATCTCATTACCCAGCGTTACAGAAAGGGCAAAGGAAGGGAATCTGCTTAGCCTGCTCCCGTGTAGTTGACTCTATCTAGTCTGTATCACCGCCAGGTTCTAGCAGACAGGGCTTTATTTAATTATCTTGAAATGGATACACAGCACATCGCAAGATGGTATTTTCTCATCAAGGTTTAATTGACCACGTTCTGACTCCACTGTCGCAGGTTGCCGGGTTAATTTTCTGGATGGTTTTAATATTTTCGTGTCCTACATTTACCATGGATCGTATTTCATGGGGTTTGTTGTTCATAGCTGTCAGTCAAGATAGGTGGAGCAGTGGATGCGTTTTCAAGATGTTAGATTATATATATGGGCCAACACATTGCGGTAATAAGTCAAGGCAGTTGAAGGTCATAATATATACAAGGGCAAGTTTCAATATATTTACGGGACGGCGGGGTAACCTAGTAATTCAAGCTTTCGAGCGTGACGTCGAAGACCCGGGTTCAAGTCCCATATGGTTAACATGTGTGAAACCCATTTCTGGTGTCCCCCGCCATCATATTGCTGGAATATTGCTAAACGTGGCATAAAACTAAACTCACTTAAGTCAATATATTTAAAATCAAATGTGTTTTCTAAATTATGCACAAAAGAAAGCCGTAACAGGTAAAGCTGCAAGTAGCTTGTACATTTCTCGGCTCCCCTGTATCCCACAGCATACACTGATGCTAATTCAACTCTCATGTTGAGCTCCAGACATGCTGATATCAGGTGTGACACTATCATCTACTTGAACGCTAAACTGCACAAGATATAACCTGAAATATAAGTCACTTGTGTTATTAATTCCATGTTTTATAACCGTTATATATGTCCAGTTGCAACTCCAGTTGCACATTAATAACAGTACAGCACGATTTATTAAGGAATAAAAAAAATTAAAGCAAAAACATAAAGATTGCGTGATGTAAACTAATTTTCAGGTTTACCCTGGTGAGCAAAACGCTTGGAAAACAATTTCCACTTCTCCTCATATCTTATCTGTCAGCCCCATGAATAGGTGTGGATGTAGGGTTTTATCAAACGATTTCCCCACATCTCTGTGCGGTTCCGTTACAGCGCGTCATTCCCCCTGCAGCCTACACTTGCCAATAACAGACAGGCCGCGGAGGCCCGTTATGTATTGAATGGCCGGTGTAAATGGTAGGAGAATTAACATAAGTTGTAGCAGCGTAATCCCTCTTCTGCAGAGGACCTGTAGGCATAGAGAACAGGAATAGGGATATATACTCCCAGCAGCGGATGTCCATTGCGTCGGACGGTTGTACATTGCACGCGAGGGATTGTACATTTCACGTGAGGGAGTGCAGATCGCACGTTGAGGGTTGTTCATTTCACTTGGATATTTCTTACTAGAAGAGTTTAGCAGATAAAGCGGTAAGGTTATGTTGTTTTAAAACTGTTTGTTGAGTGGTAGAGCAGATATTTGTGTTTCTGATGTGGCAACAGTTTTAGTGCAGCCTCATCACCTGTTGTACATCACAAGAGCATAAAGTATTGGCCAGTGCCCAATATCGAGATAACTGACTGACATGTTTCTAGCGTGCAATGCAGCAGGCCGCCGGTTTACCTTGACCTTGTCATTATTATTCTACGTTGATTGATTTTTCATCGTAAATGAAATATCATAGCTTTTATTGCTTCTTACGACAAACTGTGTTAATATGATCATGTATATTTCTGTATGCGTCAATAACTTCTGATGCAGTTCGGCTTTCAGAGGTTCATAATATAACTTTCAGCCATGGCTTCAATTTGATGTCATTCACCACAGTCACGTTCTGTTGTATGAAGAGTGATTATAAAATATATAATGTATTGGACTGTCACCGCGGGCGCTAGGGATAACACGACTGAAAAACTGACATGCTTTGCTTGTCGCATATAGACCTGTTTTGTGTCAAGAACACAACGGTGACCTTGTACTGACAAACTGAATTGACTCTTTATTCAGCGATATATGTACGTCAGGACATGTATTGCACTGTGTTGAGTTAAATGCCAGGTGACAAGCCAATATACCCATTATGTGATCCTTCAATAGCTGCAATACAGAGGTGTTAATGTGTTCAGGTGTGCAAGTCACTTAGAGCACGCTTTGTATTGACAATATGTTATATTACTACGTTTTTCATTGATAAGCATTATCATTGGCATCCTTCTCCACCTCGCCACACACCCTCCCACCTTCACGAATCTCATTCTCCCCCATTTACTCTATTCATACACTTCGCCACTCCCTCTTCTTGCCCACCCTTCCGCTCCCCCCTCCCCTAAAAGGGAACTTCTTCCCCTCGTTCTCTCTCTCTCTCTCTTCCCTTCTCTCTCCTCCCTTCTTCTATCTCACACTTTCTCTCATTTCTGTATTTTCTCTACTCTCACTATCTCCCTGTTTCTTCACTCCCTGTATGTCTCTCTCCCGCTCTTTCTCCTCCCTTCTTCCCTCTCTCTCACACTCCCTCTCCTCTCTCTCACTCTCTTAATGATCTCTGCCCCTCCCCACTCTCTCTCCTCTTCCCATCACATCAATTGCCACTCAACTTCTCCTCTCTTCTGTCTCGTCATTCTCCTTCTTTCTCCCCAAATCCTCCCCTCCGCCCGACCTGCCCTACCCCCTACCAACTGACCTCTACTTACACATATAATCGCCTATGACCCGTCAACACTTAAACCATGTACCAAGTGAAAGGGGTGATAGTAAATGCCCACTGTTGGCTGTCACTGCCCTACCCTCCTCCCCCTGACAGCGGTGTACATGTCTGGTCTAACGTGTCAACATTACCCTACAGATTGTGTGAGGATACCCCTCCGCCTCAACGTCCCTGTCTAACGCTCGTCCCCCGTGCAGTATGGAGCGTCAGTAAGCGGAGCACTCTCCTCTCAACGCCCGACCCACCATGGGCACCGGTGACACCGTCACTTTGACCCTCAAGGGGGGAGCACCCTGGGGGTTTCGACTCCAGGGTGGGGGACCACACCCCCTTCAAGTTTCTAAGGTAAGTCGTATTTTGTTCTTACAGCATGACAGAGTAGTCTGTGCAGGACAAAATAATCTGGAATGTGAAGCGCTTTGTATCGTCCGTACATGTGGCGTCCCAGGAGGAGGTATGGGTTGAAAATAAGTTATCTGCTTCAACGTTTTGTAGCAGGTATTCAAGATACTGATTTACTGGTGACATCATCTTGTACACTGACAACATGCCTAAGTACGTGGTTATGAAGAATCATGATTATTGGGTAGTGCTTCTTCATCTGGTTTTTGTTTTCGATTTCTTACAAAATATTTTTAAAGTTTTTCTCATAATGTTATATACATTACGTTATTGTCGGATACTCTTGTAAAGAACTGACGTATATATCGAACTTCTTTTTTATTCTGACCCTTTGCTCTATATTGTAGTCGAAATATGTACACGTTTTTCGATTTTCGGTTATAACAAACTTAATTTTGTGGGCGCTCTGAGTTCGTTATAACCGTAGTGAACTATGTTATATTTCGAACCTGTCAAAGCTACGACACTTACATGTACATTAGCTCACATAGACGCTTAGGATTCAGATATCAATGGATGTTATACCTTCTACGTGTTTATCATTAACTTCACAACCCCTGTCTGTCATGCAGCTGATATACCTACTGGCATACTTACAAAGATAAAGATCTAAAGCTTGCCCCATATAACGCATGAACGCATACCAACAACGCAGTAATGCCATCTGGATGAAAAATGAACGCTTTTCAAGCATTCTTAATCCCGTTAACGGCAATGTAAAACTATGTCAACACAATACCTCGATGTGTGTACACCTAATAACGCAATACATCTCGAAATTTACTATATGAAATTCCATCCTCGGCACAGAAGGTTATTATCTCTTGAGAACACTTTACACCCTTCAGGTAACCAATCCAACCCATTATCTCCGTGCATTCAGTTTACACGCCACTGCTTGCACTGAACGGCGAGTACCGTATAGCAAGTACGTGTGTCATAATATCAGCTTAATATTCAATATAATCATGCCCTGGCCTGTTGCTTGGACAGCCACCGTTATGGACACAAGGACAAGCTAGGGCACGATTCGAACTTGACCTGTGCGTACTTTTTCTGTCACTGGGCGCGGTTTATTAATATACTGTAGTGCTTTGTTGGGTGTATTGTATTTTGAACTACTCTTGGGTGAGTATAACGAGCCACGTCTTATGAGGTCGAGAATGGCGCCACAACTAGGAAGGAGATAGATAGCCCTGTCAAGTGTAACGGTTATTCCTTTGTTGAGTGTATGAAATTGAATTGCGATACTTCACTTCATTACTAGTTTCCCTGTGTTGAAATGTGTGTATCAGAAACGGAATTATAAACTGCAGCTGGGATAAAGTCAGATTATAGTGAGTGAGTGAGTGAGTGAGTATGTTTTTTCGCCGCTTTTAGCAATAATCCAGCAATATCACGGCGGCCCTTTGTACCCATGTGGGGAATTGAGCACGGGTCTTCAGCGTGACGAGGGAACGCTTTAACCGCTAGGCTACCCCACTGCCCGCAGATTATAGAAGGCAGAGATCAATGTATTATCCGTAGGTACGTCCATTTTCTTTTGACGCCAAGGTTAATGAAAGTTCAGTCGTATTAGGAAGTTGATACCTTGATACGTAATAGGGGCGATCGAGGATTGGTATTCACAATCATTGATTTCTGGCGTGGCAAAGGGACGCAACTCTCAACGAGTGCTGCCTTTAATACTGGGCCGCCCGTGTCCCCAAAACGAGGGGACGTTAATGTGAACGTCGACCCGTTTGCGTATCTTACCTTACAGAAGCAGCCAACACGCACTACTGTATAAGCTATTTAATTGGTTATATTTGATCAATCATGCAGACCTTCAGCTACAGCACAGAATCAGTGCAGGTGGTTGTTCAGTTTTGACAATGCGGAGGTGACCCGTGAAGATCCGGGTTAGAATTGGTCTTCAGTAACCCATGCTTGTCGTAAAAGACGTCGAACAGGATCGAGTGGTCAGACTCGCTGACTTGGTTGACACATGTCATCGTATCCCAATTGAGTAGATTGATTCTCATGCTTTTAATCACTGGATTGTATGGTCCAGATCCGATTATTAGAGACGTATAGCTTGGATTATTCGCGCTGGTATGGAACGTTGATCAGAAAAATAAATTGCTCAAAAGAAGTTAAAGATCATCCGATGCTTTCATATTAATATCATTAATCTGTAGTTGATCTGTCACATTGACTAGTCACCACATAATCTGACATTCCACTATGCTAAGAATCGGGTGTTCCTTAACTTCTTTTGAAGAGTATACCTTTCTAAATGAGCCCGCTCAAGTCTTAGAGACATTCCTTGTATAGCTGGAATATTGCAGAGTGCAGAATTACACAAACTCCAAAAAACAACAAACAATATCTTGTTAAGGCACCCTTCTCCGTCGCAAATGTTTAATTTAAACCTGAAATTTAGCGAAGTAATGCCTTTGCCCTTTTCTGCTAATCTGGTACCAATCCAGTTTGACTATAACCTTAACATTAACAGAAAGCGGTTATGCGGAAGTTATCCTACACGTCTGTCGACAGCCATCGTCCTTCAGGCTGTTCTCGAGCTTCTTGTTTTGAATTCCAGTACGGTTGTTTTTCCCTCTTGTGAGTAATGGGAAGCCGACGGGGAATGTATTACAAAACATAAGTAAGAAAGTCAACATGGGATGAAGCGTTAAGCTCTCTGCAAGGCTTACAGAGACAACATGGTCCCTTTGAGTGTGCCAGAATGTGCACACTGATGTTGGAGAAGTCTTAGTCTGTCTCAAAGTCCCTAAACCATATATGAGCACATGCAGTCGTGTCTTTGCGAGGATTAAAGATTTTTAAAATATGTATATCAATTTGAGATGACCCCCGACTCGAAATGCTTCACTGCGAAGCATTTCGAGTTGGGGGTCATCTCAAAAGCGATACTATTTTAACCTATAATCCTCGCAAAAATACGAAGGCCTGTGTATATGAGGTGCACGGGGAGAGTTATCGACGCAGTTCGCTGTGCAGAGTTGCGTCCCTTGGGCACGACAGAACCTTATTTTTGCCCGAATCGCTGTTCGTCACGATTGTGTCTCTGGGTTGTTCTTCATACTCGTGGTCGTACGTTGCACTGAATTGGTAAAAGTCTGATACATGTATTTCGGACTATCCTCCCAAATTTAGCTATAGCTCACGCACCTAGCCTTGCTCCAAGGCACACACTGTGATATAATTCTTCAGAAAGCAGCGTTACAACACAACTTACTTACCGTAAACCATATCATAGTCCCTTCCGCCCAGGTATTCCTGTAATGCTGACGGTCGTAATGAAACAAGTAGAGCGTTTTCGACAGATTCAGTCCGTTACAAGGGCCCCTTTGCTATTTACATGTAGTGTGCTTCTATCGAAAGCTCGTATTCTAACAGACAAAGCTTTAGTCCAAATCTACCATCTCACAAAGACTCTTTTCAATATATATGGAGTTGTTTGCTCTTACCAAAATTATATATATTCAGAGACTGTGAGTTAGTCTAGTGAAGTATGGACCTTTCTGAGTGGACCTTGTCTCGGCGTATTTCGATGACATCAGACAGGAAAGGATTGAACATTCCACAGCTCTATATTTCCTGGCCATTGTCGATAGCCACGTAAGGAATGGTCGTCTATCACCTGTATTTGTTCCACGACATTCCTTCACACTGTCATCAGGCATTTGCACCTGCTGACCCCTGGCGGAGTTTGCTTTTCATTTAACCTTGTTGGTATGTAAACAGTACCTAATTCAGCGTATTTGAACTCAGGTGAGACAAGCGTCCGTGAGTAATTCGTTGTATTGAAAGTAATGAAAGAAACTAGCTGACTTTCTGACCTCAATGTTCCTGACGTTGCGTGTTTCTATGTGCTGTTAGTGTGTGTTTGCGTGTTACTTTAGTCTACTGCGTGGTGGTACTGAGTGAGTGAGGTTGGTTTTACGCCGCGTTTAGCAATACTCTACCAATATCACTGCGGGGGACACCAGAACTGGGCTTCACACGTTGTACCCATGTGGGGGAATCGCACCCGAGTCTATATGTGTGTGCGTGCGCGCGGGCGGATGTGCATGTGCGTGTGCGTGCGAGTCTAGAATATGGCTTCTGAAAATCTATTTCCAAATCTATCTCCAAAATCCTACTAGTAGTATTCAAAGCATCAAACACAACAATTCCGTGATTTGAAATGAGACATTACTTCATTGGAAGCAAAATAATTTGTAGAGTCAAATATATTCTAAAATACGGCTAAAAGCATATGAGTGTGTCTCCATGCCAGGTATGTCACTGACAGGTACTAGCCCTCCATCCGGCACGTCTTGCCGTCTATATCATGATTCACCTCCCGAGGTAAATAGCACCGTAACCAGGTCACAGGTAAATAATCTTCGCTATGCACCTACGTTACGAGTGAATTCAAATATTGATGTGTATTGTTAAATGAAAGCCTTTAGCGCTAGGTGACCTACATTGATCTGGTGATGATTGCTTCATGTCTACCATGGTACATAATGTGCAATTATGTAGGTTGAGATAGGGCCACTGAGTTCAAAAGTTTTGGATTTCGCTTTGGGTTGCGTAAAAGGTTGTGGATTAATTTAACGTTAGTGGCGTTGTCTCGCCTTTCTGATTTGGTTGAAGATTACTACCGTGAGTGAGTTTAGGTTTACGCCGCACTCAGCAATATTCCAGATTCCATATTCCGGCGGCCTGTAAATAATCGAGTCTGGACCAGACAATCCAGTGATCAGCAGCATGAGCATCAATATGCCCAATTCGGATACCAAATGTGTTAACAAGGTCAGTAACACCCGATCTCGTCAGTCGCCTGTTACGGCAAGTGTGGGTTACTGAAGATCAATACATGTGTGTTTTATGAGAGAGTAGGTGCCCAGTACCTCTCTGAACTGTTGAGTGATTGACACTGATCCTTGGTATGGATGTTTTTGGTGTTTTTGAGTAATGACACACTCAGCAATAATCCAGGTTTATGACGGCGGTCCGTAAATAGTCGAGTCATGACCAGATAATCTGGTGATTATTATTATGAGCATCGATAACCGCAATTGGAATAGGATGACATGCACCTGGGACGCCGAGTCTGACCACCCGCCCCCGTTAGTCGCATCTTACAGACATATGTTGCTGGAGACCAGTTCTAACCCGGATCGTTACGCACACTTCGTCATGGATATACAATATAACTGCTTTCGTTGTCATCAAGTGTATCAGTACTTATATGGCTTAATATACGCCACTCAGTATACAATATGACTATAACACAACGGCGTGCAGAAAACCATGAAGGTCCGATTCCTGATTCCATGCCTTTGGGTTTGACCAAAGTGGCCACGTCCTACCCCCCTCGCCCAGCGGAAACTGGGCGGTGGTGTGCCATAGTCTGACTGACTGACTGAGTTTAGTTTTACGCCGCTTTTAGCAATATTCCAGCAATATCACGGCGGGGGACACCAGAAATGGGTGTGCCATAGTAGTTGAAGTAGTTACTAGTCACGTCGAAGTCCCGGGTTCGATTCCCCAGATGGGTACAATGTGTGAAGCCCATTTCTGGTGTCCCCCGCCGTGATATTGCTGGAATATTGCTGAAAGCGGCGTTAACGAAGGTTTACTCACTGAAATAGTGTCTAAAGCAGCATTAAACACAATTGGTGATTTAATATTCCAATATTCTGGACAGTAACTTCTGGGTGACATGGAAGATTCGTGAAACAATGAACGCATGGTAGCAACAATTACTCGTACATTCAGCTAACTGTACGCCCGTTAGAATGTATTGGGTTGGGGTTTCAATAGATAAACAAGACAGAGTTGTTTCTGTTCTATCGCTTACTAGATAACAGTAAAACAGAAAGACAGACAGAAGAATCCCCGTGTGGTTTTCTCGTTGTGATCAAGGACGAGGGGAATGTCTGCTCACATCCTTGTCAGGGTACATTCTGTTGTCTTGGGAACCTACAGAGTCAGACAAGATAGCGAGGGCATGCTGTCTGTCAATGCAACAGTCGGTGGCTCTACTTGGACGCTATCGTAAAACTGATAATGTTATTGCATTAAGCATTGGGGATCTTACACATGATTTAATCCTTGGTGGGTCTTACCATTATCCTTACATCAATATATGTAGAGAATATATCCTTCAAGCATTCAACAATATAAATACTTATTACAGTTTAATTATAAGTACAATTCTTAAATCACTTATTAAAACCGCTTAAAAATGTTATTAGGGTTCAGAATTTACCTAATTAAACTTGTTGCTGTCGAAATATCATGATCTGAAATTGCTTAGGCAAAGCGGCACAAGTTATGGACTGTTTGGTGCAGATTAGATATAATAATAGATATTTCAAGGAGGGTGAAAGCCGGATTCCATTTTTCCACAACAAATAAATGTCATGCGGTAAAAAGAATGTGAGATGTGAGCTGGACTAAATTAGTTTATTTCTGCGCACATATGTGCTTGTGAAATGAAGCCAAGTTTATATCTCCAGAGGTTCGGCAATGC
>VKKT01001338.1:60473-72863 GCA_008038995.1 Haliotis laevigata | reverse complement strand
TGATGTTGCTGGAATATTGCTAAAAGCGGCGTAAAACCAAACTCAGTCAGTCAGTCACTAACTGAAATACTGAACAGGTACTTGCCGCATTTAAAAATAATGATGAGGGCAATTATGATAAAAGGAAAAGCATAATGGGGCGAATAGTGGATTATGTCGACTGAAAATAACCGCACCTGGGCCCCGCTCCGCAAAGCGATCTAAGCTTTAAGTAATCTTAACCCCCATAGAGCAGCATGGACCCTTGAGAACTCAGGTTAAAACTGGTCTTCAGCTACCCATGCTTGTTGTAACGGGATCGGGTGGTCAGGCTCGCTGACTTGGTTGACACATGTCATCGTATCCCAACTGCACAGATCAATGATCATACTGTTGCTCACTGGATTGTCTGGTCCAGACCGAGTATTTACAGACCGCCGCCATACAGCTGGATTATTGCTAAGTGTGGTGTTTAACACGAAACAAACAAACAAGATAGTCATGACTCTAAGACTGCTTTGTGGACGAGACCCCAGAATACCCTTGGTTGTCAGCATGAGCTACGATCCATGCACTAGGGGTGACATCTTGACCAAGATATCTCCATTTACAATTAGCAGTGGATTCACCAGCCTCATATGGAAATAGCTGGCAAAATAGACATGCGGAGGAATGTTGATTTCTTGTCATGGACATATTTACACGTCCCCTAAAGTTTAATGATAAAGGGTTATGGATGCATAAACAACATTGCTGCAGAGTTCAGGTCACGTGTATTTAGTTTATGAAACAAGGATAAATAATGGGCTGAACTTAAAGTAAATAAGAAGTATACGCACGTGTATTAGCACTCACGACGAAAGTGTGTATATACTGGAACTGGCTTATGTTATATACTGGGCATAATCATCAGCATCAAATAATCATGTGGTTTATCTAAGATTGTGCACCAACGCAAGATGTTTAGAAGGTCATTGAAACTACGAATTACACCCTAACACATAATTTGTAAATTGTATATTTACTAAAATGATAATGTCAGCGACACACTAACAGAGACCCATAATAGTAATGAAGGCGTTAGTGCAAATATAGCAACAAAAAATAAAAATGGCCGCTTTACGAAGGGGCATAACTCTCCCGTAATTCTGGTAGCAACCCATGAACCTGATGATGTCCGAACACTGTAACAGGCGATGCAGATCTGACCTTTAAGATAGGGTGTATCTCAGAATCATGAGGGAGTAAACAATCCTCGGTTGCTCATCCATCGCAAGTGTTACCATTTAATCCCTGGAAGAAACAGAAATCCTGGTTTGGTTGAGCTGTAGGAGATGATGATGTTACGGAATATGGGAAAGCGGTATTCTGTAGAAGTACGTCTGAGGTATTGCCGTGATCTGGCTCCTATTTCTTAGTGGTAGTGCAAGATGGACTCCCACAGCTGATCGGGACTGACATGTGAACATTGCTCGTCTCGAACCCTTGCCAATAGTTTCTGGGAGGAGTGTTTCGTTTAACGGGATCGCGGACGTGTCCTTGCCCCGTTAAAATATAAGAAACATTAACTAAGTGAACTTCGGAGCATGAAGGGCAACAGTAGACTTCAGTTTAGGTCAGTATTGTGTGCAGTTTGGTTGGCGCTTGGTTTCTGTTGCATTCTCTTAGTATTTCAAATGAATATATGTTTACTGGCTATTTGTACGCTTATTATTGCTGCATATCCTTGGTGACATCATCGAACCTGTCTTCATGTTTGGTCGGGGTGGTTTTTAGGCAGTGGTTGTTGTGTTTGAAGAACCTGGACGTGATGTCATTGACAAAGGTTGTTGTGTTGGATCGTTTTTTCCTATCATGTGACCAACCTAATTAAGGAACAAATTCTAGGAAGGCAATACAGTTTGTTGCATTTAACGGACGAGGTAGTTTAGAACGCAAATAACGTCATGGTAACGTGACAGTTGCCAAGCACCATGGCATAATGGCACCATCTAACATGTCAACGACGCTTGCACGATCCTTGATCGCAGCCAGTGTATAAACGTGTCCTATTTCTCACCACTGTGAGATGTAAATCCCCTTCATGATCCCAGCTCTGTCAGGGGCAGGTTCTACCCTCTGTTTACCCATTACTCACAACCCCCATGACGTCATTGACACAACGCCCCTCAATCAGTGAAGTATGCTTTA
The DNA here is from genome assembly GCA_008038995.1 of Haliotis laevigata. Taxonomy (NCBI): domain Eukaryota; kingdom Metazoa; phylum Mollusca; class Gastropoda; order Lepetellida; family Haliotidae; genus Haliotis; species Haliotis laevigata. The sequence goes on along the minus strand of VKKT01001338.1, from coordinate 70,694 downwards.
GTTCTTGAACGGTGAGGGCATTGTCCCTAAAGTCCTGTCGACTTCTTGTATATGTTCTTTTCATTGTTAAATCCTTTTTATTTTGATGAATTGTTTATGTTTCATTAGCACTACTGTAATAAACATACAAAGTTGGCGGCTTCTTCTATGATTCATTGAATCAAGTCCACAACTAGGTGGGGCAAAGGGGAAGTGGGCGCAGTGCAACAACCTCTGTTATAGAGATGGCGCTTCATACATGTGCTTACTATTAATATCTTAATAACTCTCGTAATAGTGAAAGCAATTGCTGGTAGCGTTGAAAGAAAGAAAATCGTTTACACTATACATCAATTACCGTAAACACCCACTGTATGCATGATCTTTCACAATTAAACGACCTGTGAAGGTCCGGGTTAGAATATTGATCTTCAGTAGTGAGTAGTGAGTGAGTGAGTTATTATTTATCACATCGGCAATATTTCAGCCATATGGTGACGAGAACAATTAATTATTATATCATATATCAGTAAAATTAGTAATTAAAGCCTGTTGCCGAAGAACAGTAAAACTACTAGTATATCACAGATATCCATTTTAATGATCTTCAGTAACCCATGCTTGTCGTAAGAAGTGACTAACGGGATCGGGTGGTCAGGCTCTCTGACTTGGTTGACACATGTCATCGGTTCCCAATTGCGCAGATCGATGCTCATGCTGTTGATCACTGGATTGTCTGGTTCGTCGCCATATCGCTGGAATATTGCTGAGTGCGGCGTAAAACTGAATTCATTCAATCATTCACTCACTCACACTTTAACTGTGAAACTCAGTTGTGAATTAATCCATATCACTAATCATATATCCGTCTATGAATCTTTGTTACCCCTAAACACTATTATAATGATATAGTCATAATGGTTTATCGTTGGTGTCGTGACATACTGTTATGTTAGGCCGTACATAAATATTTTAGCTTCAAAATTAAGTTAATATCATTAACTTAAGTGTTTTGATATAAGCCAAACCTATTTACATAACATTAATGTTTCTAAATTATTTATTACTTCGGTTGCCTATTTCTGTGCAACCTCAGAACTGAATCCAAATTGAAGTCATAATAACGTTGTTGGTCTCTGCTTGACGGAAGGGGTTTATAGTCAAGATCGAGGCTAAGGTAAACGTCAGTAAACAGGAAGTTCGGCCTTGACGTCACAGCCGCTGCTGAAGCAATGCAGTCTGAAGAATGGCAACATGGCTATCGGGGACCAGGTCCAATAGTTCTGGGTCGATGGTGTAACCTTGGGGTAGAAGCGTTCGCTCGTCATGCCTAGAACACGGTTCGACTCCCATTGTGGCTACAACGTATGAAGCATATTCTAGGTGTGCCCTATCGTGACATTGCTTAAATATTGGTATATAAGCGGCGTAAAACTAAACTCACTCTCTATTGTGGTTGCTGCTTCCAAAGGGTAGGAATGGCAACAAGTTAGTGTGTCTCCAAGACTCAGGAATATACATCACATAGGAGTCCAACTAAAGTCAAGACTTGACAAGTCCAGATTGCCTTAGTTCTGAAATTAAGGATTGTTCTGGACTGTATTGGATAATTTTGTAGATATTTGAATAAGATTATATTTCTGGAACTAAATGTCAGTCTAACAGCAAGTATTATTGGCCTGTACCGTAACAACCATGAATCAGCATCTGTCGTTCTCCTCTTGAAGGAGTGAGCGTGGGCTTACGCGGCTATTTAGCTACATTCTAGCACGAACTCAGCAGGGAACACCACAAGTGGACTAGACACGCTTCAATCATGAGGACATGACGAGTGAACGATTACCCACGGCTGTCTAACATTATACAACCCTCCTTACAGAATGTTACTTGATAGATTACATTAAGAACACATTGTTGTGTCTGACCACTGACCAGTAATATCACAAATAATAAAATTCAATTTCATCATCAACTCATCAGCTGAAAATTCCCTCTTCACTCCCTGTTAAGACTGACCGATCATTCAAAAATTTTAAATTATACTAATAAAATAATCTAATTCTAATTTATGCAACTGTATTATCCCAGAATTACTGCTAATGTAAAAAATAGGAAAAATATCTGTCTTTGCCAATTCCAGATATTTTCGTTATACGTTCCGATATAAGATTTTTCTCCTCCCCGCTGCTACCTACCTTACCGTTAGAGGGCGGTGTGTACGCCATGTCTTTAATGCACATTGTTATGTTTCAGGGGCAACATGCCCAGCGTCCACACAGTGGCAGGGTCTCATGCTCCGGTCATCAACGGTCACTCGTCGGTTAAGCAAGATGGCGACCGGGTGACGTCAACAACGTCTGCTTCATACGATGACGGCGTGAAGAAAGGGTCAATCCAAACTCAGTCGTTTGTAGAGAAGGGTAATGGGCGGGAGACTCGTGGCTTTGTCCACTCAGAACACATGTCTTCCGTAGTCCACGATGAGTGGGCACCGACTCAAGCCCCCCTCCCATCTCTGCTGGATACGAGTCTGTCCAAGCAGCCATACTCCTCCCAGCCAGTCCAGGTACAGGTGTCCGCCATGTTCAGTGGACCCAAAGACGATACAAAGATAGGCAATGCCACTCCCAAAGGATACTCCAGTCAGCAACCCTCCGCCAATGTGCCAATGTTTAATGTTCGTAAAGTAACTTCGTCAACGACAACGAATACTATGTCCACGCGTCAAGAGTCGTGGCAGCCTGGCGATTCCTTTGGAGGTCAGGAACCTGTAAAGTTCGACAAGCCTGAAGACAAGAAGTACCCCACCTTTCCTCTGCCTGATGTCAATAAGTCATGGAAGCCAACCAAGGCAGCCCCTCCTCCTCCACCACCCAAGCCGGTGATGAAAGAGTTGAGCATCACCAGAGTCCGGGACATCAAGACGGAGATGATGTCGCCTAGGTCCTACGACGACGTGGAGGATGAGGGGAGCATCATATCGTCAAAGGAAGAAAGCATCACTTCATCCAAACACCACCATAGGCTGCCAGTGTTTGCTCCACCCGTCCAGATCAGCCTTCACGCGGGGGAAAGGGATGACCTCTCTGGGAGGCCGCATGACCTGGACCTTGTCCGGACTACGAGTATCGAGAGCGAGATATCCAGCCCTACATCTTCGCTTGGTAACAGTGAGTATCATGTTGTTTAATTCAACTGTTATAAATGCTTTCTTTGAATCAGTAGTTTCGCACAGGATTCAAACACTTCCAGTTTTATGCTTAAAACAGAATGGATACCCGATACAGTATGCAGAAGGCAACATCCACTAAAAGAGTACGACATTTCTCAGAGAGACTTGAACCAAATGATAATTCCAACACGGTTGACGGAGTTCCCAAAACAGCTCTTGGTTCGGATGCTAACCTCACTGACTGTCAATCTGACAGTTAATAATGCTGCCAAATACATTGAAACACAATATATCAGTAATACTATTATAGCGATGTTTAAGTAGACTGGGAATTGGCACCGAAAAGATCAGTAACGATTTGATGAACATGTCTGTAGTCTCTATTAATTTAGTCTCTAAGAACACAAAAAAGTAAAACATTTTTACTTAGCTACTTCTGACCTGATTTACGTTTAGTCTAAAAAATTTAATGACTTTTAAACGAAAAGACTGAAGTGGAAAATTCAGTGCCTGTGGAACATGTGACCTTCATTTCGGGCTATAGTGTTACATTGAGCGCCGGGCAGAAGCTAGACTAACGCAAAGTATCTGAATATATATAATTTTGATAGAAACCTATAATCCCCGTTAAACTTAAAAGGATCCCGAGTAAGATGAGTGATTCAGAACCTGAACCTGAGGAAAGTTAGACTTACTTTAGGGCTTTAGCATTGCAGAAAGGACTAGGCGGAAGGGTGAGTGAGTGAATGAGTAGGGTTTTACGCCGCTTTTGCAGTATCAGGGCGGGGGACACCTGAAATGGGCTTCACACATTGTACCCACGTGGAGAATCAAACCCGGGTCTTCGGCGTCACGAGCGAACGCTTTAACCACTAGGCTACCCCATGGGCAGAAGGGAAAATAATGCGGTTCAAATAATGGGAGACAGCCTAGAGAAGGACAGATGCAGTCTAGGTATGCCCTACTGACAGTCAGACTGCATGGTTCCTGGCACCTACCATCACAGAATGGGAACACATTACACTGACTGAAATAGAATAACCCCAGCCTCATGAAACTATACCAACACCAGTTTTTTAATCCGAGGCAACAGGCGGTAATATCACCAGGCGTTAGTTTCTCATGTTATGTACGCAGTTAGAGCAGTTTCACTTTGTTGAGTGGTGTTAGATAAGTTTGTATTGTGAATACACAATGCCATTTAGAAAGTGGTCAAATGTAACGTTATATACTCAGTTCTAAACGCATATCACATAAAACTGTGATACAGTGGTGAATAAAGAGATTGATGTTTGCTTAAAAAAAAATCTGAAGATGAACACACAAATGATATTTATTCATAACAAGATGTGTTTTGTGATAACGTCGTCAAGATGTCATTTGGCAACGTCACTTACGAGTCATGGGAAATGAAATTTCAGTATCGAGTATGGCCTCCTTTAGAATCAGCCACGTCGGTATCATCAGAACACACAAAAGACAACTATGACTATCTGAGAATCGAACACACATCTCGCCTTGATCTATATCGTATTTTATGCATTCTCAAAGCTTTGTAATATTCGCGTGTTTTGTTGGGGGTTTTCTTTTGGAGGGGTTGGTTGTTTTTTTTGTTGTTTTTAATCCAGTATATTTGGGATTACGCTTTCTCTGTAGAGAACCGTGTCAATTGACACTTATCAGAGGGGTACACAAACTCCGTGGTCTAGACTACCAGTTGTCCGACATCCACTTTTTGTGGAAGCCGAGGTGGCTGAGTGGGTTAGACGGCTGACTTTATGTGCCGGCGATTGGGTGTCTGACCCTGAGGGCGTGGGTCCGAATCCCGGATGGGACACAACCAAACAAAAAGTACTAAAACCAGTCATTTACTGAGAAAGTGTAATCCCAAATATGACGTGTTTCGTTGTATGGTGTTATGTTCGCGGTCAGACCAGTTTCACTTCATCATATTATGTTATGTACGCGGTTAGAGCACTTCCATATCGTTATATTGTGTTGTATTCGCGTTTGGAGCAGTTTCACTTCGATATATCGTGTTGTGTTCGTGGTTAGAACAGTTTCACTTCGTTTTATTATGCTCTGGTCGCGGTTAGAGCAGTTTCTCTTTTATACTGTGTTATATCAGAGGCGAGAGCATTCAAAGTCCATTCAAAGTCCATACAAATCTATATGAGTTTATCTTGCACAGCAATGAAGTACCTTTTCTTAGTGCTGTTATGTTGATGGGGAGTTGAACAAACACGAACTCTTTGACTTCAAAGAAAATGCAAATTATAATAATATTGCATTGTCAGGACTAGTTTATGTTCACTCATAATGGCAGTCACGAGGACGGACAATTGATATATTAAGTAATTTGATAACCAGCTGATGTTATCACATATGCCTTTGGGGCGAACACTTCACAACATCCAATTAAGCAATCATAAAATCGCCGTTTACATACATATTTAGTTAAATATCAGGTGTTAAAAGCGTGCGATTGTGCACTGGATCAATTGTCGGACTGGGAAGAATGGGACAAGGCCCAGGTCATTTCCTCAGGGTACAGGGAAGGCTCTCAAAGTGGGCATGGGGAGACACTAGTGCCGGTCACTTGTCATGTATATTGTGCGGAGAAGATTTAAAGATGCTCTGGTTATGGATATTAACCTGGTGATGTGACAGTGTCTGGTTAAAAGTGACACTGTGTGAGTGACTATACTGAACCAGCTGGTGTACTCTACATCAGTTTATAGACAGACCCTTTCACCCACTGTGAGTATATAACTACAAGTAGTCTTTGTTGTTTAATGTAGAAAGTCCACTACAGTTGTGTCTGAGATCAAGTAACCACTAAGAAACGTCAAGAGACGACATAAGGAACGGGTTAAAACCATGCGTTGACTTCGAGATCACCATGTCGATATTCTGATTCAACTCTAAGACATGCTTCTTTCGGAATGTCTAGACCAACAGTATAACGATTTTAATTATTTGTGTTATTTCAGTCTGTTTCGTATATAAACAAATGTGGTCAACTGTTTCAACTGCAACATAAAAACGTATGTGGGTGTTTTGTTACCTGTTTTGAAAGCCGAATTGCCTCAGGTGAAACCCTTTGCGTCGCTCAAAAGACTCCAAGGTATATACCTCTGAACTTCCTCTTTCTGAGTAACGCGGCGGGCGATAAAAATTGCCGAATAGAAACTATGTCCATCTATATCTATAACTACCTGGTTACTATAAACATAACTGTCTGTAGTCGAAGATGTGGCCTGTAGACTCAAAAGGTCTGTATCTGGTTCAAATCTTGACAAACATAGCTATGACGAGGTAAATTGAAGTCAGTAATGTTCTCCACAAGAACCAGACTATACCCGCATCTGATGCCGATTACCCCTGATGAGATCGGTTACAGTGTATGACGTTATATTTCCCTAATGAAACACGCATATGCTGCATGTAGCTGCCTATATATAATGTTACACGTAAGAAGTAAGGGGATAATGTTTAACCCTGTCGGACACGATAGTCTATATCAATGTCTGGATATAATGCCAGATGAAAATAATACCAGCCTTTCTCCTTGTCTGAAGTGTAGGAGGTTCCATGGTATTTCTATCTTTGTAATCGGCAAGTCTAGGCACTCCGACGCTACAAGTGTTTAACTCGGGCAATTTCTTATTAAACTTTCTAAAAGTGATCGGGATAATTACTTCATTAGAGTATTGTGTAGTTTGCAACAGTCTTTTAAATATATGCCCCTATATATCATGGCCACATAACTTGCGAGAAATGGTTCTTTTCTATTATATATATTTTTCTTATACACGTATCCATCTATCACCCGTCAGGAAACCCGCGAACGCGTGTATTTAATCCAGCAGCTTATGTCGACGGATTGCTTCTCAGAATCAACATTGTGTGGTAACAACATGGTGCTCTGACGTTTGAAACACACGTTGGTTATTATTTGTTACCTCTGCTTTGGGCTGTTTATGTCTGCACCGAAGCTTTGGTTGGACACAATGACATGCAATTAACTAGGTCACCAAGCTTGACAACACGACCTATTTTGCCAACTATTACTAAAAGTTCCCTTGAAGTTTAGAATTGGCCTTCAGCAAACCGTGCTTGTCGTAAAAGGCGAATAAGAGATCGTGTGGACAGGCTCGTTGGCGTGGTTGATTACAATGGTCATGGCTTCCCATTCATCGACCGATGCTCATGCTACCAATCACAGGTTACTGGTGACAATCCCCTTACCCGGAATATCTCACTGGTGTAAACAATTTGACATGCTAGGTGACGTGGATGAACGCTATATTAAGATCATATCAGTTTCTAAGCGACTGATTCACGACAAGTTTACTTTGCCATCATTGTGTTGTTTCTGAGCTTTAAATTAGAACAAAAAAATCCGACGAACATCTAGACATTCGATCTGTTGATAACATTGCGAAGTGTGCCAGTGTTTAGAGGAAGTCGTTAACTACAGTGCCAGTCTGTTGGCAGTCCCATGTTTCCCCCAGATATATACACTGTTCTGTTATGTTGGACAGAAGAAACACTTTGGCCTTGACTATCCTGGGCTGCTAAGGTTAGTACCAGATCGTGTATCAGTACCCAGTCCTTACACGGATCGTGCTGCCATGGCGACAGCGTTTTTGACAGTACCTAACGACTGATGACCTCGTTCTGACATCTCCTTCGCCACCATCGCACATGCGTATCCCTAACTCCGACTGACATAAATCATCAGGTGGGGAATGTATTCTGGCAAGGTTTCAATGTTGTCTCCAACTACAAAGTGTCGCTGGTTTTTCCCGTCCATATGTTCGCTCCAGCTGAGCTCCATGCATGTGTAACGCGAGGAACGTGCATTCAGCTCAAACCACTTTTCTTGTAGGGGTACTAAGTGGTGGTAACATATGGCGTATATGTCGCTTATAATCTTACAGACGGTGATTTAATCATCTGAAAAGTTCTTATGCAATATTTTCTTCTGTTACAGGGAAGATCTTTGGGGATTCGGCCTTCTATGCGGATCCCGAGAAGAATTTTCCGACCATTCAGGAGCAAATGAAATTGTGCAAGATTATAGCACATTCCCTTACGTCTGCTGCTAATAAGAAAGCCCGCGGTGCCAAGATGTTTGCCAAACGTCAAAGGAGGTCAACGAAGTGGATCCATGACGGGCGAGTTATCACTTGCAATCCTCTAGACGACATCCCCGGATATAACCCTGACTATTACGAAGAGGACGACGACTCAACGTTGCACTTCAAGATCCCTAGCGTCAAGCACCGTGTGACGAGTCCTGACACCGAGACAAAGATGAGTTTATCACAAGAGGAGTTTGAGAGACTCAGACTGGACTCGCAGAGGTGCGAACATCAAAGCGTATCTCCAAATCAATGCTTTGACATCGCGCAGAGTCTCAAGAACAGTAAGGGTAAAGCTGGGAAGCTGTTTGAAAAGAGGAGACAGCGAGTGGAGAAATATGTTGTTGATGAAACAAATGCACAAAAGTCCCCTGTGAAACCAGCACCGCTGGGAGGGTTGACTAGACCTCTGAAGGGACCACTCTCCCCTTGGGATGCAGCCCTCCAAAACCCCAGCGGAAGTGTTGAAAGGGCTTTTGAAGACCTAACGGAGTTTGAACGGAAACAGAAACTCAATCAGATGTTGAAACTGAAGCCTGCTGCACCCACTGCCCCCGCGCCACGCCCTGCCACGCCCCCACTTGTCATGCCCCCCAACCTCAGACAGGCCAACCTCAAAGCCGACCCTTCACAGCTCCTTCAGGGCAAGGACTTCAACAGAAAAGCTAGAGGTTGGGCTGGATTCAACGAACCATCTGTCAGTTGTAAGTACTGATTTTAACATTATTCTTTTGTGGGGACCAATCGGTATCTCAAAACCATAAACTGTTATTGCCCATGCAGCATATAAACCACAAAGCTCAAGCGCGGATACATCTTTTAAGACAAGGGGTGGTGCACTTTGCGATTTGGAATGTGTGTTATATGTGAAATCGTATTGTTGGAATAATGCCCCCAGTTAGTCATTGTGCTTTTATACATTAGTCCTTAGGTTACAAATCAATTATACAATACCTGAGTGTATATTGCTAAATGTATATTGAAAATTAAGTTTGCTAAAAAGAAATGTTGGATTGAATGGGCTCGACCCATCGGATTGCTTGAAGTTTTCTTTGGATCAGAATATCTAAACAAATACGCTTAGTGGACTAGAGTCTTGAAATATAGTAACATTGAAATTAGAACCCATTTTTAAATAGCCAATCAGCCAAAACCCTGTCTCTATTTCCGAGACTTTTCACGGCTATAAATTCAACACATCCATGCAGCGTTTGAAATAGCTAATGGCCCGCTAGCCAAATGCTAGCTGATTGTGAATCGGGCCAGTAATATATTGTTAAAGCTATCAGGATTGGCTAGCTGAAAATCTGAGATAATTTGTTCTTTACGTAATGCACATGAATATGGTGATGTCAATTGTTAAGGTGTCCGTCCGCAAAGGTTTCGTAATATTTATCATCTCTTGTCACACGAGGATCGATATATAAAAAATATTGATAGCGTTGCGCAAAAGAAGTAAGGAACCATTACAATACGAATTGTAACGTTTAACATCTTCAATTACTAAACATCACACCAATTGTGACCGATCCGATTTTGAAATTGATATTTTGCACGGCCAGTGAAGTATGATGTGTGCTAGCAACATTGTTGCTTAACTAGCCCTCCGGGCCAGTGATTACTACACATACACTGCACCCAGGCATGTGTCTGTTTGCTCCGATCTGATTAGGCCAGACTAGTATTATGTTAAGATGTATATTGTATCCATATCACAATACTTTGCGTTTATTCAACAAGATGTTATATGTGATACAATTATGTAAAACGTGTTTCCAAAATCAGCTCTTCAGTCGGGTCAAGGCGTTTTTCACAAACATCAGATTGTAATGCAGCACAGACGGTGAGGTGATATGGAGTTTAACGTCGTGCTTGAGAATATTTCGCTCATATGACGACGTGCATGCGTGTGCATGTGTA
>VKKT01001338.1:13019-32154 GCA_008038995.1 Haliotis laevigata | reverse complement strand
CATTTGACTCTCAGTGATATATGGCAGGAGATAAGGCAGATATAACTGTTTGACTCTCAGTGGTATATCTGCCGTATGTCCTGCCATATATCCCATATAACCATTTGACTCTCACAGATATATGGGATATATGGCAGGAGATAAGGCAGATATAACTGTTTGACTCTCAGTGATATATCTGCCGTATGTCCTGCCATGCACTGACAGCAGGAGCAGCGTTGTCAGCATCGATGATGTACGGTGTTGCACACAGACCACAACATCTACTGTAGGCACACAGTCAACAAGGGAACAGGACTGCACTCACTCGGAGAGAAGTGCATGCTAAAAGTAACCAATAGCTGACCTCGACGTGTACCTGTCATGGGGGTCGTGATCACAGAGGGGGCAGGAGTCACCATGGGAGTTGATGGCTCGCGGATTATGTCCACGTACGACACGGGGAAGATCCCTTGACGAGTTCCAATCTTTCCTTCATACCAATTCTCGTCAATTCTTCGTAGTAGGACCACAAATTCTCCCTGAAATTGTATTTTTAGGCATTTAATACATCCAAATAAGAAAGAAAAGATAAACAAAATCTGAATGTTAATTAACATGCTTTTTAAAACCCAACATACATAAAAATTAAGTTTGTGCAATGAAAGAGTTCTTTTTTACATTTAAATGTAACAAATTCATAATATGTCATAAAGAAGAGAGTGAAAGCTGGACCTTGCGCAGAGACAGTTCGACTGAGGTATGGGCTGTGAAGTTGTATCTGGCCTGTCCTTGACCTTCTGCCTGCATGGCAGCCATCTTGGCAGCCTCAATAGACGTCATGACCTCCACATAGCTCATGGGAAAGATTCCCACCCTCCCATGTCTCTCCCCTTCCAACCAGTTTTTGTCAATCTGGCGGACCAGGTACACAGTGTCACCCTTCCGCAATGACAGCTCTCTACAAAATACAAGAAACAAATTGCTTTCAGGAAATTTTCATATATGTTGTTTCTCTTACACTAGACATTATCAACACTGGTCAAATATGTGTTCATTATTCTCCACTTTGTCCATTAATTTTTCACTGAAGCACTAACTAACGCCTTAATGATCGTTCATTCATTCATTCATNNNTTCATTCATTCATTCATATTGTTCTCATTTATTTATAATATTACTGCCATAGACATCTCCAAAGGATGAGTCACCCTTTCCTCTTTTCCTTTTTGTCAGTTATTACTTCTTTATCAATTTAGAGTGTGAAACCTTACAGAAGTAACTACCCAGGTGTGGGATACAACAGTTAATTAAACATGAGTTATCTCCCCTGGATTAGAGAAGCAATCCAACACTTCCTAACAAATGAATACTAAATTACTTTACTTCAGACAGACAGAAATACTTGAGAAACAGGAACAGGGTTGTCATGAAAACAGATCATGAAGTAGGTTGTAGAGATGTTGTTTTTTTGCTCTATGCTACACTGTAGTGGAACATTTTACAACCTCAGCACCTTCACTACTTGCGATCTCACCCATGGCGACCTCATCACTCATGACAAAGAATTACACACAACTTGTAACAAGTGAATAACAAAAGGTTTAATAGGTTCATAAGGAGCATTACTAATACAGACATAGATATCATGCATACACATGTTCAATCAAATGTTTTCTGAAGTGTTTTATACCTGTCCATCACGTTTTAAATATGTATGATGTATTGAGCATGATGTGACAAGGGACGTGATATGACAAAAGGCATAGACGTGCATACGAGAAAACATGCTGTGATTATTGACTATGCAGATCCAAGGCTTTTACCATCACTTTGTGATTGTTTTTAATTTGTTCAGCAATAAGGATAAAACTGATAAATGAACATCCTAGAAATAGAGCCCTCACAGTACCAGCCCTTAACGTTAGGCCTTTGGTCACTAACAATGAGTAGTATACACAATGGTGGTACGGGACCAGGTCACCCCAAGGGCTCAATTTTTTTAATTTGCTTTAAAAGAGCTAGCAAAATTCGAGCAAAATACACTGATGGGCTCAACCATCGGCGTTTTTTGCTCGAATTTTGCTAGGTCTTTTATAGCAAAATTTTAAAAATTGAGCCCTTGGGGGGACCTGGTCCCGTACCACCATTGTGTATACTACTCAATGATATATGTGCAGAAGAAAGCAACTGACCTTGGGTTCTGGGCTGTGAAGTTGTAGAGCACCTTGCCCTTGCCCTGTATCTGGAAGCCTCGCCTCCTCTCTGGCGGTACACTGGGGGAGGGGATCGTAGTAGGACCACCCCCTAGCGATTCTTCACTGTAGCGATCTAGGGGGATGGGGGACTTCTGACTAGGGCTGCAGACAACATACAGTTACAATGAATATTTTAATCTACAAACACTGCAAAATGATACTTGGTTACAACGGGTAGAGTGGTCACCTTATTGCCATGCATTATTTCAAACATTGCATCCATTGTGTGCATGAATCTGCTAACAGTACATTCAATACAAAAGCTTAGCTATACCCTACAATATGAACATGTTTCAACCCTTAACAATTAGCAGAAAACGTCTATCACTGAAAGGTTAAAACCTTGTGTTGATTATTAGCTTTCAACAGGGAATGAATAAATCATATTTTTGTAAATGACTTGTAGCCTTACAGAAAGTCTTAAATTTTTTTCGAAAGTTGTGACAATAGACAGGAAATACACAAAGTGTCTCACGTGAAGAAATCTGAATGCTTCCTAGCTTCCATATCAGCAGCTTCTTGTCGTATCTTTCTCTGTCTCTCCTCGTCATACAGCTGCTCCTGTAATACAACATGGATACTTTGTGCAACATCATTGGTGCACTGGGGATACAACCAGCATGATGTGTGGGATATGACATCATATCTCCCACTACATTCTTGCTGTCTCACTATCTGTTGGTTATCACACAGCTGCCTCTGTCACACTCGGGACATAACATTGTTATCAAACAAGAAATAAATTGACTTTTATGTGCATGGGTTAGAAAGTATTTTACAGGAATGAATGAAAGTGCAAGAGGGATTTTTCACTGCTCATAGCAATACAGACCTTCAATATTACTGCAGGGGACAGCAGAATTGGGTTTCGCACATTGTACCCACATGGGGAATCAACCTTGGCACTTTTACCACCAGGCTAATCCAAGCATCCTTCAAACAGGAACTATCTCAGACAGTGTATAGTCAAAGCAAGTTTGAATCAGTTTCATGATCTAGATCACTGTAACAGTTTACCCTGATGACACACTTAGATCAAGTCTTCTAACTCCATTCAGAGTACCAATTTCGGTATCTAGAGTCTCAGAAGGAAAGCAGTGGTTCTTTGGCACAGTTTGCCAGAGGGCTTAATCATATGTTACAACCAAGTCACAAATAAAGTTACAGATTGTGGATATACTTGGTTATATTCTATGACATTTTGTCTTCTCAAGAACAAAACATCTCCTAAAATATTCACGATCCCTAACTATTTTTGTTCAGTCTTCTTTGATTGGCATTCTAGAAGATGGGTAGATGAAGGATGAGGCTTATTTTTATGGATATACAACTTCTTTATTCTGTATAGGCGAATATGATGATGAGCATCACTTGCTTGACAACGACATTAGAATCTATGTTGAAAACGTCACCTATACAGAATAAAGAAGTTGTACATCCATAAAAATAGTCCTCATCCTTTATTTTTGTTCAGTGTGTGACATTTCACATTGTAAAGTATTACAATCACTATCACTTCTGAACTGAAGATGCAAGTAGGTCTCATGAACATACAAGACATTGCCTGGCAGCTGTTAATAAATTGAGTGACAACATGTAATCACTGCACTAAGTGACCAGTTTTATCTTTGTTTGATTGATAAAAGCAAGTCATATGCTAGTCATCAAAATGTAAACAAATTTCAAACTGAAAGCGTTCCCCTGTACATTAAAAAGATCATGCATACATATGAGCAGAAGTTAGATGAAATATACCACTGAATCCTAGACAGTCATGATTCGATCATCATTAAGGAATATACTGATAAGTGTAACACCAATAGTAAGTTTATATGTATATCACTTACAGTTGTGGTCTACCTCTCTACAAGCAGGTGATCCCAAGAATGAAAGTAAACATGCACCATCGTAACGCAATGTGCTGCATGTCCGGTGTTACACATGTGGACGCTGCCTGCACTGCAGTGTCTGACCTGATGGTTACACATTCACCATTACCTAACCTTACATCATGGGGCAGACCACCCACTGCTAGTGACTTAACCCCTCCTACACCAAGGATCAGTGGATAGCCACGGAGCATACAGGTGCTTGGGAGTACATGGTAAGAGGGGGTTAATGTTAAGTAGCACAAGGATCAGTAGGGGCTGTTATTGCCGATACATGTTGATTTTATCAAGAATTGTTGGGAACTACTTCTCAATATGAGACACTTTTGTACATATTTACCTCCAAAATATGTTCAATGAATGAATGAATGAATGAATTACTTATCCCTTAAGGTAAAAGAACCCACATTAGTAAAAAAACAAAAATTGCTTGTGACATCAAAATCAAACACATAAAAATTTGGGGGGGGGTTTCAGGGCTTTTAACAATCTTTTACTTTTAGGACAGAATTTACAATATTAGTTCTGTGTATGTCATGAATATGCAGATCTTACCAGAAGGATTATATTTTGTTGCTAATCAATGCCACCATTGTTGCTACTCAGTTTGATTAAATAATTTTTAAATTCCACTTTCAACTGAGGAAAAAGGGGAGAAGGAGTCATTTAAAAATTTGCTTTAGATAAGAAAATCTCTTTTTCCTGGCCTAAAGAAAGGTAGGAAGAATGCCATACCAGTCTCCTCTTGCGGTATGCCTGGTCTTCTTGCCTTCTCCTTCTGTCCTTCTCAGAGACGGGCTGTGCCCTTTTGACATCAATCGTCTGGTGACGGAAAGCTGAAAGAAATGATTGAAAAAAGATTGAAAAACATGATGCGTGTGTCCAATAAAATTTTCAAATCAATCTCAATAAACAAATAAAACCTACAATTTTCACAATTGTTATATTACTCAAACTTATTACTGAAGCAAACATTTAATTTACAAGAAATCATAATGGATGGTATAAAGCAGGAGAACAAATGACGGAAGGATAATTGTGAGAAAGAAGCGAAATCAAAGCTGCATGTTGTAAAAGCACTGGCATATATTTAGAAACTTCTTCATCCTGTGGGACAAGTTCTCTAAAACTATATAAAGACAGAGTTAAAAACATCAGCCAAATACCTTTAGAATGAATGATACTAGCCTGGCTCCAAGCCAGATCTATATCTACTCTAATTTGAAGGATAGTTAAGATTGACGAAAAAAGTTCTACGACAGGTTTACTTGGGCTAGGTCCCGAATGATGTACATCATTGGTGCTACTGACACTAAGAGGTGCCTGTGTGAGAGAGCTCTACGTGGAGTTGATGATACAATGTGAGAATTGTTAACCGCAACTACAATGGATGCCCTTGTGTTCTTGCATTGTTGTCATAACGTAAGTTACACTGCAAGGAGACGGTTTAATGTATTTACTTCCATTCTCTTTTTCTGCCCTTACAGACATTATAAATATTGGATTTTGGATTTTGATAAATACCAAGTATTTCAGAGTCACAGGGTTCTTTCAGGTTTTTGTTTTTTAGAAGTCAAGGTAAATTATTCAGAAAATGTTGACAGCATCCAAAACACAAACTAAAAACAGAAACATTAAAAAATAATCCACATCTTTTATCTTTCATGAGAATATTTACTCAGAACCATTTTGGAAACATTATTTTAAACAAGTTTTACTGTGCCATTTAACCAAGTCAAAGACAAAATAATAATTGTTTTTAATAAATGGATAAATAAATGATTGTGGGTCACTTTGTCAACTTGTGAAGTGTTAGTTATTAAACAGTCCATGCAGGTGAAATTAAACCTCAGCACATCATTTGATGCTATGACAAATCACACAGATAATAAGAATTTAAATTTAGATTTATCATTTAATCAAAGCATTTGTCTCTGACATAAGCTTATGACATAATACATGTATGCCATACCACAATGATGCAAGTATACAAATTAGATAACTGGCAGTGGGACTCCTGTAGGAGAATGGTTGATTCAAAAGATAAAATATCTGTGAAATTATACCAGAGAAGGAATGAAATGATACAAAAGCGTTGTTGTTACCATTATTAAAGTTTCGATATTTCAGCAAAACTCTGTTCAAGTATGTTTTTTGAATAACCTGAGAAACATAATTGCATATTGGCAATGGAAAACATGTATTACTATGCACAATACACAAGTAATATTTCAACAAGCTGCTGATGTTAACTTGGATGCAGTTATGTGAAAATGATACATAGAATTCATCACAAGTGTTTCTTAATAGAAAAATCAACCTCATCCTATTTATCGGTATTTACCTCTCCAAAGGCTCAACAAACACTGATTAACTGAGACTCGGTTGATATTTCCCATATGAACAACAATAATGATGAATCCTTTAAGTTGTCAGTAGGAAGTGATAACATTTCTTTGATGACATACATGAAACTTGTAACATCATTAAGCCCCTCACTACCTTCATTTTTCTTATTAGTTGATTAAGCATCTACTTCTCATTACATGCAAACACATTAACCTTAAGCTATGGATATTTATCATTACCATGATTACAAACCACCTACAGATCTTTCTTCACCATAATGGCCAATACAATTAAGTGTTAGCAAAGCAGCATTAGCAAATGAAATGAGCACACAAAAAGCTTGTAGAGAATGTTATGTTAGCTCTTGTTGGAGTTATTGGTTCTGCTTGACCAAAGCAAACTAGAGCAGCGATTAAAGTTTTCTAGATAATATCTGAGATACATGTAGTGTATACCTCCATTCTGATTCACTTTTGTTGAGGGCGGACTTTTTAGTCCAAGCTGCTCAACAGCCGATAAGTTGCTGCGAGGAGTTCGCAGCTTGACTTTGGGGATAATAGACGATTTGTTATTTCTTGCCGGGGGACTCGGGACATTTGAGGGCGTGTTAGGTTTAAAGCTCTGATTGGTCGATTCACTGGGCTGCAGATGATCATTGGGCGAAAGCTGATTATTCTCGTGACTACGAGAAGTAAACGACTCGTTGGGTTCGGATGGCTCGTTTTTTTCTAAAATTCATGCAGAGGAAGGAAAAGAAAGAGAATGTCAACACAGGGGAGGTGAGCATGCCAATAGGATCTAAAAAAGCAAAATGTGATTGAGAAGGACATAGATATTTTGTGTGCATAATATTATATATATGGTAGAATAGGTTTGTATATTTTGTTTAGAATATCTGTTGCTCTTTGAATATAACAAATGAAAGTAATCAGTGTGCTTTGATACATTGTGGTTCATAAAAAGTAAGCTGCTGGTGAAATACATCAAGTTTGAAATCAAACACTGCCAAGCATAAATAAATCATAGAACTGATCAGCAAATGCTTGTACATTTCAAAGGAGACATCGTCAGAGAAAATAAAAATATATGAATGAAATATTGTGGGTTGTGTTTTCCCTGCCCTGAAGAACAATGTGATAAGCAGTTGACAAAGATTTGACAAAATACATGAACTTACAAACACCACAAAGATTACCAGATTTATTGAAGGAAGAAGGAGTTCCTCTTCTATTGGCCCCAGCAGTGCGGTACCCTGTTTGTATCCTTCCTTTGGCAGTACCTCTGTCCTTTGGCCTTGGGAGGGGAGGCGGGGGAGGGGGATGTGAAGGAGGAGGGGGTATCGGAGGATTATTTGCTGATGGGGCTCTTGACAGTGGTGGAGCATAATCCCCATCAGCGTTGCTCAATGGTGCTGGAACTCTCTCTATTGGAGCACTTAACCTGCCACTGTAAGGTCTCTGTCCAGACCGAGTTGTTCTGGTTACAGTTGAAATATTTCCTGCATTACGAGAATTTCTTCCATCATGTTCTCTGAAAGTCTGACCCTCCACAGGGCCCCTGCTTGAGTACCTACTGAATGGTCTGTTCTTACTTTGTTGCCATTCTCCACCAATTTGATCTAAATAGTCAAGAGTCATCTTACTGACAGCTGAAGGTTTTCTCGGCTTATTAAGAGGTTCATCTCTCTTCCTCCCTTCCCTTACACTTGTGACTTCTTTAAGAATATCCTCTGGTGGAATATAGGGATCATACTGTGATGGTCGTGCAATGGTCCTGTCTCTCATTGCTTCTGCAGAATATGGTGTTTCTCCCGTGGGATCAAGGTGTGCTGAAGGTGTCTTTGATCGGAATCTTTCACCTACCGCCTTCCCAAAATTGTCACCATTCTCCCATTTGTTACGGATATCTGCTAATTCACCAGATATTGTCCTTGGCATCTTCCCAAGAACTTGTGGTATCTCAGATGCATCTTTCAGTGTTCCCTGCCTGTCTTTGGATTTAAGACCTTCCTTGAAAATGTCATAGTTCAAGGAACTCTGGGATTTTGCTGACCTGGGCCTGTGAGGGTCATCATTCAGTAATGCTAAATCTGGTTCTGATTTTGATTTGTCCCGGTCTCTTTCAAAGCTAGCCTTCAGCTTGGATGAGAAATCCGATCTGACATCAGTCTCACTTTCATCATCACTGCCTTTGATAATGAAAGTGTCAGTGCTCCCAAAACTGCCTTCTGATTCATCTCTAGAAGGTAGACTAGCCATCCTTGATCGGGGTCTCTGATCAAGATTTGTATTAATGTTATCTGCCATGCCTGACCATTTTCTCAGTTGGCCATAATTGTGTTGTTCAGAGCTATCATCTGATGAATTTTGGGATACAGATCTGTCAGGAGGAGCCTTTGCAGGGGAAGCCCCTCTCAGCAGAGTAGGCCTCACTGATGAACCCGACCTATTTTCAGAGGATGGATGGATAGAAACATCAGAAACTCCCTGGTTAGCAGAGCCCTTCAATCGCAATCTGTCAATTTGATCAACTTCAGACACAGCACTTGTATTTGCAGAACTAGGTTTCCTAAACCAAGTAAATTTGGATTTTGAAAATTCATTATTGTCTGCTAAACTTCTGAGATTTTTTACTTGGAATTGGGGTGTCCTGCTCCTTTCTCTGAGAGATTCTTCTGGATATGCACCTAACGTTAGAGCAGCTGGTTCTTGAGCTGGTGGTGGAGAAG
Source organism: Haliotis laevigata (assembly GCA_008038995.1). Taxonomy (NCBI): domain Eukaryota; kingdom Metazoa; phylum Mollusca; class Gastropoda; order Lepetellida; family Haliotidae; genus Haliotis; species Haliotis laevigata. The sequence goes on along the minus strand of VKKT01001338.1, from coordinate 22,951 downwards.
GTTTATCAGTCTGTCCAGTTCTGTCTGCAACTTTCACTCTATATTCAAAACTGCTGCCAAGCTTTTGATCATCTGATCTATTGTTTACATAATGGCCGGTGATTGCATGAAGACTCCCGGTCGGTGGTGACACGTTTGGTGTGTGAGAGGGCTGATGTTCTCGTGTTTCTCTAGCAGATCTCCTTGTACTATCCTCCCGGTCTTCTGTCCATCTACCCGCCATAGGACGCATGTTTTGTGAGTCCTGCCTGTATGATGAATGAGGTCTTGCAGCGATTGCTTCCCTTGTTGTACTCCTTGATGGCCTCTCAACTGGGTTATTTGTTTCTTTATTGTTTCCATCTGATAAGCCTTTATTTTCAGTTGATCGACCGTGTTGGTCAAGGACTCCATATTTTGATACCTTAAAATCTCCATCAGCCTTGAATTTGTGAGGTTCACTTCTGCTTTCAGATATTTGACCTCTTGATCGTGTTTCACTGAAGTTTGGGGGCACTGATCGAGGTCTTCTTTTAACAGATTTAACCTCTGTTGTATGACTTTCATTATTTGCAGTATCTTCAAACTTCGATTTTAGATCAGACACTTTTGTACTTGCTCGGAGCATGTTCCTCTCTAGTGGTAAACAGGATTTGGGTCTTTCGTACTGATCTGTTCTTGGCTTAGAAATATCTTCTTGTCTTCTTTTGCCATTGCCTCTCACAATCAGTGGAGCTCCCTTTATCTTACTTTCTGGAGTAACAATCACTTCAGCCTCCTGTGCAGTCTCTTGTGCAGCATCTTCCATTCCGAAGTAAGATTCCTTGGAGGAATCACATCTTTGTAAAGGACCATGCATATCCTGCTTTCCTTTGTTTGGAGCAGAGATTGATCGGACGTGTAGACTGTTGTCAGATGTTACCTGCTGTGTATAGTTTTGGACATGGATTTCATACTTGTTCACAGGAAATTCTTTAATGTGTGTTCCATACAATGGTCTTTCCTTAGACATTTTGGCTGAATTTTCTTTGATCTGAAGATATGGACCAGGAGTTCTGGGTGAAGTTTGTTCCTGTTGTGTGTCTTCAGCTGACCTCATTTCTTCAAGCTTTTGTTTTTCTTCCATTGTTCTGTATTTTGCAGAAAGTTGGTCATAAGGTGTTTGCCGGTCAACTGTCTCCTTAGAAATGGGTGTAACAGCGTCTACATCAGACGCATTTTCTACATAACAAGTCTTCATGTCAGAAAATGATTTTTGTTTCTTTAAAAGGCCTGTGTCTTTTTCAGGATTCCACTGAACGTCTGCCAGTTTACAAGAACTATAGTAAAACTCCTTATTTTTCTTTGCCTCTTCAAGCTCAGAGTACAATTCTTTCAATTCCTCTCTTGTCTCAATATCATAAATCGAGAGCATGTTGACATAGTCTTTGGGATCCCAGTTTAATGGGTGATTAGCATTCACGCACTGCTTCCTCTGAGAAGCTGCATGTTCAATCTCAGATATCCTTTCCAAAACAGAAAAATGTTTAGTCAAGTTCAAGAACTTTTCAGATCTCCCAGATGAGTAAAGAATTCCCGCAGCATATGACTGGTATGTGTGAGGATCAAGTCGAGAAGATCGATCACTAGCAACCGAACGAGTTCTCGGATGGTCTGGCCCCGGAGTCTGTGATCTCTGTTTGCTCCAATAGAATCCTTTCTCTGGCAGAATTATTGGATCCACCTTCGCTCCTGATCTGTATGGTTTGGCCCCTACCTGATTTCCACTGGGCCTTGTGGAACTGTGTATCACATTTTGTGTCATTTCCATGTATGGTGATGTTGTCCTATCACTTTCTACACTTGGTCCTTCCCTTTCTACATTAGGTCCTTCCCTTGACTTGTGTTCATGAGCACTGCCAAGTCTGTGCATAGTCTTAGAATCTACATTATGTCTTGGGAAACCTTTTGACGCTTTACTTGGAATTTCAAACACCTCATCAGGACTTGACTTCAGTTTCTCAATAGACTTTGATCTTGTGTGATCAATAGCTTTCCACACAGACCTGTCTATCCCGACCTGATACTCAGGAGATCTCTGCAACTGAATGGGGGACAATCTGTATCTTGCCTTGTCTTCTGCCTGAGCAAAAGCATCACTTAGTATACTGGCAGTATCTGGAGACAGCTGCTCTTCACCTATGAGTCTGTTGTAATGCTTTTCTACTCTCCTACGATATGCATTTCGACGTTTCTGTTCTTCTCGGTCAAACAGCTTGGAGTAACTCTCTGTGCTTCCTGTTTCAATGGATGCAACATCATCTTTGCTTTGTAAATGTAGGGTCTCAGGTCGTGGATTTCTGGGCGGCTCACTCAAGTAGCCCTGATGTTCGTTTAAAGCTGGCACTTGATGACTATGTAGTCTCTCAGCTGTATTCCTGGAATCCTTTAAGACCCCTCTGTTCTGACCAGTCTTTGAGGAATGAGTCTCAATTCTTGACCCAGAACCTTTCCAATCAGGTTGTTCATCAGAGCCTGGTTGGGAACTGGAAAGTTTTGATGACATGTATTCACTGTATGAAGGTTTCTCAAGCAACCGACCTTTGTATATATTAGACAACTGTTCAAAATTTCTACGGCCTTCTGGTTGAGGCTGATAGTCATGGTATTGGGGATAACTTACTGACTGGTAGCCACTGCTTGATGTACTCCTAGACTCTACAGGTGTTCTTAACATAGTTCTAGTGGCATCTCTGCTGCCTTGGAACTCAGTACTGTACACAGGTTCATGCAGGGTTGCATCAGCATTGTGAGATGATGACACTTCCATTTTGGTCTGTTTAAAGAATGGCTTCGTTGGGAAGGTCTCATGAATTGCATTTAGACATGTTTGTAGACATGCATGGATATTAGTAGTTGGATAATATCTTATTCTGGATTAGTATTCAGTCAGGTTCATCCACCATGCAACAGGGGCCTCCTCACAAACAACGGGGAAATGCACACTGTAATATGAATTAGATAAATTTTAACTGTTTTGAAATTTCAATTATGTGTTTTACAAAGGATTTTTAAAGTTCCATTAACATATTTCATACAAATGAAATTTTACAATTTACATACAAATTATTGTTTGAATTATGTTGGAAGTAGACAGAAGCTGAAAGATGACAATCATCAGTTAATCATGGCTGACTTTTCATGGTGAACGAAGCTGCTGGCTAATGAAACAAAAGACAGGCAGAAGTGACAGAAACAAAACATAAAGTCCCTCCACTTGAAACAAACATAACATAAGCTTATTGGTCGGTTGCTTGAGATACCATGGTAACAGTAGACAAAGGGGGAGGTATTTTGGTATGACACGATGATTACTTACATGAAAGGAGAAATGGTCCTGTGGTTGACCAAATCATATCCGAAGTTGATATTGGCGAGTCACAACGGGAAGGATTAAACATCATGTGACTGAATAGAGCGAGCTGATACGAAACAACACAGCACGGATACCAGGATCAAGGCAAGACAAAGTCCATGGAGTCGGGATGTATCACACACAACATGATAAGATGTCTGTCAGTGTCATGTCCACACTGTCCAAGTATCTGATCCACGCCAGTTTCATCATGTATCACAGTATAGCACTAACTCGCTTTGACAGTGCGTACTTCATTCATCACTGAGTCGACCATGTTGACTGATGGGGTGATAATTGTGTGTAATGATATAATCGGCATGCATGGCATACGTTTCGATGTGACACGGCTTGTTTGTCAGTATGTGCATTGTTCTGTATGTCACAGTTTCAGGTAAGTTCATTTAGCTTATTGATGTAATAACTAAAGAGGGACTATTCTCCACTGACTTCTACCCATGTCCAGTCTGTGTCTAGACATTGATATCTGTGTCTTGGGTAAAACTGAGATGACACCTTTGTGGAAATAACCGTTTGATTGATGATATACATCATTTAATCAAATCAAAATGGACAGCCATTTTGCAAGAGTCCAGTCCCCCTTTAATATGTCAGTAGCAAAAATTTAATCCAGATGATCTAAACTATTTAATACTTGAACTTTTTACATGCACAGTTTTTAATGAATCAAACCCACAATATTTCATTTCAGGATAATTCACAATAATATTTACAATGGTGAAAAATAAGTTCCGACTAAAAGTCAACGTGTCAAAGAAAGGTAGGAGATGAAAGACGACAAACCCAGACTACAAAAACAAAACTGAAAACAATACTGATATGAAACAAAAGAGGATCTTAAGAGAACAAAATAAAAGCCAAAAATCAACAAAATCACCAGCAGCTCAACTTTAGATTGGTAAAATATTCTGCACTAGTCATTGATCACGCACAAACTTGAATGCATCTACCCAAAGAGAGAAACCAATGAACCTAAGGTAAATGTCTAAAGCTGCAATTTCTCACAACATTTTACAAAACAGGGAATCTCTGATGTAATTGTATATCTTTTTCATTTAAATCTATCCAAGACTAGAGCAGAATACCCACATAACTGAATGATACAAAGTCTTAATGAGATAGAGTAAGATTATGGAAAGAAACTCACTTTTCGGTTTTTCTGGGGCTGGTTTTTGCAGGCCCTTGTAGGGAATTTCCCCACCAAGTTGAACCTTTTTATATTCATCTTCTGCGTTGTCCCAGTTGTCATCCCCATTGGTGATGTCAGGCACTGAGGTCTGGCGCTTTCTACCCAAAGAACTGAAACAAACACAGGTCACCATTCAGAAAATGTCAATACTATTAAAACGAAAGGAACCATTTAGTTGCCATGGCTACATGCTAAAACAAACATCTCTGATATGATAGAATTGTTATAACAGCCTAATCTAACAGTGACAAATCCAACAAAATCCCTATTGAGTAAGTATGAACAGTATTAAAGTCATTATTTCAGGATATATATTCCGGTTAATGTGGTAAATCCTGAAGTGATGCAGGCCTGAGAATGTAACACAAATAAACCTGGAAAAAAATCAGGGTGATCATTCGACTTGAATGATAATAGGGTCGAGTCATGCAACATAACACATCCCTTGCTAATATGACAAGACAACCTTACGTTATATAAATTTCACACTCATTATATGGCAGATATGACATACTAGTATACAACAGTTTACAATTAAGTCAGAAATCCTCATGACAATTGTGATACATTATCTTGTGACAAGGCCAATGCTATCTCACAACATAACATGACTCTATTTGGACATAGATAGCACTTAAATAAGGAATACACCTCAACTTATGAAGTAATTTCTGAATGTTTAATATTGCCAGAAAGCATAAGAGAAATTGACCATTCAACAACCTTATTTTGTGAAAAAAAGTCACTTAAGAGAAAGACTGATAATAAATAGCACCATATGAAAAAAATTATTTTCAATCCTTTTTACTTGTGTTGGCTTAGGAAGTTTATTCCGCTCAGTGACTCAGTCCGACATTAACAGCTGTACAAAAGCTCAATTCAAAAGCCAGTGCTTATAAGGAAAGAATTTAAAAATCACAATTCATAATCAACAATACTCATATAGAAAAGCCAGGTGCAGTTCTACATGATGTAACTGATTTCCCCAAGAATATTTTTTCACTTTCATATGAAATACACCTGGATGTGACAAGGTCACAAGAGCACCTGCCCTGGCTAACAATAGGAAAAGGCTTTGTACTGAGATCAAACAGCAGGTACCCCTGTGTCTGGTGGCCAAGAAGCTAGAGTTATTCTAACAAAGGATTATCACATCCTGTCAACAACACTGTTTAATTATGTTTACACATAACATGAGAGAGGTTAAAGCAAGCAGTTTGCAAACGTGGGATATAACTAGGTTATCACCTCTGTGCTTCATTATCCCCTTATAGATACGGTGTATACTGACATTGGACCAGCGTACAATAACAGCTCCTGCAGTAGCCTCCCCATAAGCATTTAGACCATGTGATTCAAACTGATACACTTCATACGCCCATAATAGCTTACTGCAAGGACACGCTTGTTGCTTGTATTGAGTACAGGCAATAAACTATTCCTTGCAGTAGGACTTCCTTATATCTGTAAATATAAATCATTAATAAGGTGTATATGAGCCCATTTCATTCCATTACTTACAGCTTTCCCTGAGGTGCCCTTGTGGTAAACTTTAACATCCCACCACAAATACAGGCAGCTTGCTGTCCTACACAAACTTCATACCCACTCTCTAATCAAAACAAATGTCATCAGTGTCAATCATATTGAAAGATAAAAGCCTTAAGTACAGGTGTTTCCGTTTTCTTTCCAAAACCGTGCAAATCATAAATCACCTGGTTGCATGACTTAGAATTTGATTCATTCATCCACACAGTGAAAAGAATATCTAAATCTAGGTCAGATGACAGGAAGAGAGCAGGACATTGAAACTACCGACAGAGTAATAAAAGCAGGTAACGTTAATCTATATGCAGCTAGTGAGCCGTGATAGGGTGAAATAAGGATTATTACATCTCCAAAATAGTCTTTGTTTGATCTGTAATGTACACATATCTTGCATCAACAATTTTCAGAAATATGTAACCAGCATATAAGATTGAAGGAAGCTGTTTTCTTGAATATTACACCTCGTCCCCTGGCATTCAGACCAAATACTTTTTGTCAAATCAAAGAGGAAGCCTTCCTTTGAAAGATATGAAAGAGAGCTGAAGAGTGTTTTAGCTGTATAGAAAAGGGATCTAGCATAGGTTTATAAAAGCTGTAATGCCTGTTTCTGCATCAAGTGTCATGTTTATTCACAGTGGTGAAATACATTTTTTGTTCGGTATTTAAAGGAAGGAGTGATTGATGTAAAAGCACTTAAACCAGCTCTATCCAAGTCTGACTCTGACACAACTATCAGTTGGATAAACAGGGTGTAGTTTGTGTGTTTGCCTTGAATGCATGGCGCTCAACACAAACATAAACTTCATCACACCAAACTTGATGAATTTTCAGTACACCTCACCAAATCTGATTCAATCAACATAAATATAGAGTTCATCAATCCAAACTTGACAAATTTTCTGTATACTTTATCAATATCTGATTCAAGTGATATGATCAGTCAATCAACCAATCAGTTCTATACTTTAAATAACGATTATCTTATACAGTAAAATCCCAATTAGTGATCTCACATCTTGTCAGCCTCATCTTGTCTCCAGTGATATGGTGAAAATTTCATTACATGGCCAGGAAGCTGTCAATAAATGATCAGCTACCCACGCTGTATTGCAGTTTCCAGAAGCAATGTCATCCCAGTGGGCATGAACTAAATCAAACATGATTTCATTATCAGAAAATGGGAGGCACTATTCTTCCTGTCAAATCAAGTTTTCAACAACAATTCATTTACAAATTATGATTCTGTTTTCACTAAAGATCAGTGAAAACGGATTGAAAGCAAAGTGAGTGAGTTAAATTTTATGCCACTTCAGGCAGGGGCAAGAAGGACATGATCTTCCCACACTGTATGTACCATGTTGAGAATTGATCAGAATTCTTTGCAGTGTTCTGAATAATGACTAACCAAAAAGTATAGTCTCAGGTTTAATGACTATGCTATGTAACTACCCAAGTAATGATTATAAATATTATTTGAACATATCATCCTCAGGAGATACGTAAAATATAATATAAATCTAAAAATAACTTAAAAATTGCTGAAGCATCATAAATCAATGAACACAAGTACACCATATTATCAGCCTGGTAGTAACCTAATACATGTCTACTTCAATGACATCTTCTCCTACCTGCATCCTCATCACTTCCACTCAGAGACATAGCATCAACTCCACTGATCTCTCCATGTGAGCTGAGAAAAACACTAGTCCCTGTCACTAGGGATATAACTGCTATAATCTATAATTCATCCCTGTATAACCATACATATTATTCCCAAGACATATCCCTTACCTGTACAGCAATCACAATATTATCTTCATGTGCGATACGCCAGGTATACAACCTGTCTGTTGTGCGTCAAGACGTTCATGTATAATTTATTACCCGAAAGTAAATGGCAGTACACCTATGAGAACTTTTACTGGCAGATCAATGTACAGTGACCTCGACCTTGCAATACTGTTCCAACATCGTGATGTCAAGGGATCGATAGTTTTAAAATCAATTTGCTATTGACAGGGATATTTGTCTCAAGCTGTTTCACAAGTCTACCTTTCTAGTCTACCTATAGAAAGTATTACTCGCATGAAACATGATATCACAATCTGTATACTGGATTGGAATCTGGTTCAGGTAAATCTGTTAGTTTCCAAACTCAATGTTAATTAACAAAACAGAACCTCTTGCACATAAAGACACATTTTTGTCCTAACAGGAAGGAAACTGGAACTTAACATAGCCATTGGTGATGTGTTATCCAAATATTATTTCATTTACCTTATGCTGTGTGCTCTATTTCACTTCCATGTATCCTCCAGATCTCACCTATGGGCCAATCAGGTCTCCAGTAACCCATGCCTGTTTTATAAGTCAACAAATGTGTGACTTGGCTGACTGCATGAGATAATTTCCTATCAGTGAGTATCACAGGTTGTCATGGCAGTTTCCTGGCACAGATTCAGTTATTGCAGAATGTCATGATATAACTTGGATTCTGACAGTATTTACTCACTAATTTTAACCCTTAGCAAATCAGCTGCATCTCAAATTATTCAGGAACCACACTTCTCACAACCATCGCACAGCCTTCTTCGGGATTTATGACTTAAACAACAGCAATACTGTTCATATTTAACTGTATAATAAATAACCATATTGTGTATAACCTGTAACAAATGGTATATTTGAGATTACACATACATAGTACAGATTCCTACAGAGTTGATTTCATCTGGGATTGACTGACTGACGGAGTTTGGTTTTACGCCGCTTTTATCAATATTCCAGCAACATCACGGCGGGGGTCACCAGAAATGGGCTTCACACATTGTACCCATGTGGGAATTCAAACCCGGGTCTTCGGCATGGCGAGCCAACACTTTAACCACTAGGTTACCCCACCGCTCCTCATCTGTGATTGAAACCCACATACTCAAGTGAAGCCAAAATCGCCAGCATAGTGTTTACTAAGAAAGTCACGAATACAACATTTATTACATCAGACCATTTTCTAAATGGAGTTCTGTATTTCATATATATAACCTCCCAACAAGTTTATAACTTGGCGGAAGGAAATCTGTGACATTCATAATGGACATAACAGACTGTATAAGCAGCGTGCATATTACCCAATGCCAGGCATACTGTGGATAAGTATCAAAATACCACTGCATCACTAGCAGTGTAGGGAGAACACAGGGCCGTAGCCAGTCAGCTGAAAATGCCAGAACTATTGTTAGCTCAGCAGATTTTGTAATTACTGTTATTACACAGACTTATTAAACACTGGTATGCACATATATAGTGATGAATCAGGCTCTACACAGATCAGCCACCAGGATGCTAGGTATATATTAAGAGGGAGTGAGGGCATTGAGATTAAGGCAGCTTTGAGTGGTATGTCGGTGCTATCAAGCCATGGCAGTTTAATGTGGTATACAGTATAACAAACTGCAATGGTAAAAAGGATGAACTTCATGCCTAAAACAAGTATTACTCTGTCAAGGACTATGCTAAGGAAAGTCAAGATCTGCTCAGATTTCTTCATCATTTACTGCTGGACATGCTCTTTTAATGGATCTGTCAATAAGCCTTCTTTATAGTACCACTGGACCCTCACAGTATCCATGCTCTTTAATGGATCTATGTACAAGCCCTAGTATGACTGGACCCCCACAGTAGCCATGCTCTTTAATGGATCTATGTACAAGCCCTAGTATGACTGGACCTTCTCTGCATCCATGCTCTTTAATGGATCTATGTACAAGCCCTAGTATGACTGGACCCCCACAGTAGCCA
>VKKT01001337.1:132589-143550 GCA_008038995.1 Haliotis laevigata | reverse complement strand
AATGAATATATACAATTTCACAGTTATTAGCAAGGAAAAGAAATCAATGAATCAATGACTTTTTTATTTCTTGAAAACCTTTCACCACAATTATTTAGTTTTTTCACATGAATGTTTTGTACGCTTCAAAAAGTGATGACGTACCTCGCCCAAACCAAATAAAAAAGGTGGGTTAATTCCGTGGATTGAAAGCATATCACCTATCAGGTGTGTATTCCACAGCAATCCGCGCTGTCACTACCCCCTCTCTGCCAGTCTCCCATGGCGCTTGTTCCAGACAAGTCAAACTGACAGCCATTTGATAGGCACTGCTGGTTAGGTTAACCTAGGACAATTGGATATCATCCGTGTTTGTTTTTCTGGGTGCTAATATTAAGTGTGTTTGTACAGGGTAATCAATCTGGACATACATATCTGTACACACAGCAGAGCTATTTCAGGACTGATTCAAGAGGTCTAGGCTCTACAGGATAACTGCGAAATTAACTTTGCTACACATCTCAGAAACTTAGTTTTCTAATTCATGACTGAACTAGGCAAAATATTTTTTAGTCATATATGTGTCGTGGTGACCTTGAAAATAAGGTCAAGGTCACCCAAATACACTGGTGTTTGCGTAATCTCCGAATGTAAGCTGTCACCACATTTGAAGACATTGGGTACAACAGTTCATGAGATATCGCGTTAACAAGAATCGGGACGTACAGACAGACGCCGCTGAATACATTGTCCCCCGTTTCGCGTTGCGGAGGGGGACAACAACAAACAGAAGTCAGGAAAATAGCATAAAGCAAAAAATATAATTTAAAAATCTGAAAATTCTCAACCAATGAGGTTAAATTTTTCAGGTAAATTTTAACAGACAGTCAGGCTTAAGGGAAATGGCATTTTTGTGTCTGAAATCTCAAAAAAATCATGGAAGTCGTTCTGATGAGCAATGTAACGATGAGACTGAATATTATTATTCACTCACTCACTCACTCACGCCTATCATTCACTCATTCATTTATACATATTACTCACGCCAATCACTTTTGGGGGCGGTATGGTAGCATTGTTTAAAGCGTTGGCTCTTCATGCCAAAGACCTGGGTTCGAATCCCCAAATGGGTACAATGTGTGAAGCCCATTTCTGGTGTCCCCCCATCCCCACCCCCCATGATGTTGCAAGAACAATAGTGGCATAAAACCCAACTCACTCACTCACTCACTTCTTCCTACTAAGAGTAACTCACTCACCCTATCCTCTTATGACTGCATCTCACTCACTCCTCCTTAGACCCACTCACTCACTCATTCCTCTATGACTCACTCACTCCTCCTTAGACTCACTCACTCATTCCTCTATGACTCACTCACTCACTCCTTCTTAGACTCACTCATTCATTCCTCTATGACTCACTCATTCCTCTATGACTCACTCACTCACTCCTCCTTAGACTCACTCACTCATTCCTCTATGACTCACTCATTCCTCTATGACTCACTTACTCACTCCTCTCTAGACTCACTCACTCATTCCTCTATGACTCATTCACTCACTCCTCAGACTCACTCACTCACTCATTTATTCCTCCCATCACTTAATCACTACAAAAAATCAAACCATTTTTCTACATTCACAAACTCAAACATATCAGTGCAGCATTCCTGACAAAACCAACAAAAAACCAATACAGCTTATTTATTCCTAAAAACCATCAATCCTTTGACACCCAACACCGAAGATGTATTTCCCCTAATGAAGAAGTGTGCAAACACGCCACACACACACACACACACATGCTTCACCCAATACACACACATTACTCACAGTGTGATAAAATCAGTACTTCCAAATCAACATCTTCCACCTCAAATTATTGACAGATGGGCTAATAGCTAAGGGTATGAAATATGCACTGTGAAATGTGCAAGTGATCCCCCAGAATCCCCCCTCCCTGCAAGTAACCCCTCCCTAACCCCCCAAGCCTAGGAGAAGTCAAGCACAGTAGATTCTTATCACCTGCTGTTCTAAACATCCCAGAAAACAGTCAGGCTTGTGTGAAATTACACAGGGCTCTCCCTGCCCCCAATGGCTGCCACATGTGCTGGCTGTGTTTTCTGAATCTCACATCTTTCTCTGCTTAGGAATCTTTGGGAAGATGGTGTCGAAGTTTCACACAGTTCCAGACTGGACAGACCATGGGTCACCACACAGTTCCAGACTGGACAGACCATGGTTCACGTTTGCTGGTTAGTTTGTTGATTAACGCCAAACTCAGCAATATTGAAGCTATATGGCGGAGGTTTGTAAATAATCGAGTCTGCACAAGGCAAGCCAGTGATCAACATCATGATTATTGACCTACACATTGGGAACCAGTGACTTGTATACCAAGTCAACGAGCCTGACCACCCAATCCCGTTAGTCGTCTCTTACAACAAGCATGGGTTGCTGAAGATCAATTCTAACCCGGATCTTCACGGGCCACCATGGTTCAAATCTTTTCATTGATTTCGTAGTTTCTTAACGGTTTGTATGAGTGAGTGAGTGAGTGAGTGATAGAGTTTAGTTTTACACCGCTTTCAGCAATATTCTGGCCATATCACCAGAAATGAGTTTCACACATTATACCCATATGGGCAATTGGACTTAAGTCTCTGGTGTCACAAGTGAACGTTTCAACAACATGGCCATCCCATTGCCCCATAGCTTTAGGCATCCAACCAATATCCTTAGCAATTGTTGAGCACGTTATGTACACAATTACAGATGAGTGACAGCTAAAACTCTGAGTAGACATGCACAAGTCTTTAAGTCAATAATTATAAGCTTATTTCAAAACTTCTAGTGAGTGAGTGAGTTTAGTTTTACGCCACGCTCAGCAATGTTCCAGCTATTTGGCGGCGGTCTGTAAATGATCGAGTCTGGACCAGACAATCCAGTGATCAACAGCATGAGCATCGATCTGCGCAATGATAACCCATGACATGTGTCAACCAAGTCAGCGAGCCTGACCACCCGATCCCGTTAGTCCCCTCTTACGACAAGCATGGGTTACTGAAGATCAATATTCTAACCTGGACCTTCATGGGTCTCAAAACTTCTAGATTAAATGATTAGTAAGAACAATTTGTCTTAAGAAAAGACTGGAATCCTTTGCTAAGTCAGCTTATGTAGCCTTGTTTGTTCAGGAGAGGATAACGACACATTATTGTTTAGTACATCCTTGCTTGTTCAGGAGAGGATAACGACACAGCTGTGTACTGTGTACTTATCAGTTAGTACAGCCTTGGAGCAAGTCTCGACTCCAAGCTTCGGCCTGTTGTTAAAGAGATTTGGTTCCAGGTCAGTGAAACTTCACGTCTTTTCGCTCAAGTTGTTTTGACATGTATCTGAACTAGCGATCAACATACTTAGCAATCAGTCACATGACAAAAACATTGACAATTGAGATTATTTCGGCATCATTGCATTTTCTTTATGACTGACGACATACAAGATTGATTTTCTGTATTTGTGGGTCACGCCTGTACGAGTTTTGATGGAGACAAATTACATGCCAAGAGAACTTTTTGGAACCAGATTGGCGAAAAAGTTGCGATATGCTTCGAAACTATGCTTTGTTGTTGTGAATAAAAATACAGCTCACTATACCATTACAATATCCTGAGAACTGAGAATAAACTTGTCCTGATGCTGTGCACGAAATGTTGTGGAGATGTTGCGCAGATGTGCAGCAACGTTGCGCAGGTCAAGAAGTTACGCAGACGTGTATGAAGCATGCATCACAAGGTTTTACCCAAGTATCTGCCTCTTCTGTTTAGAAGCTCTGTCAATAAATTGAAAGAAAACACGAAATAGTTAATTACAAGAATCATGTCACATTCTATCCCTTCATTCAGACTCCATCAGTTGTTGCCACGGGTGATTACGATGTTTATTCAATTTTCACACCAGTCTCTCCAATATGAATCGGACGGATTATTTTTTCACTTCTTACGCCAAGAATGTCCAAATACCATACAACTTCCACAAACCTAATCACACACACTAAAAGGCCCAGCTCTTCTCGTAACGGAATCCTTGTTTTGCACCTCTAAGTTTCCAGACCAAATAAGCGCTCTTCAACCAGAGAGATAGAAAAACTCCAAATGTCCACCATTTTGTAGCTCTCCTGTCTGTAACATCAGCAATATCCCATTACAAGTTTTTGAACGGGGATCCATTAGGTCATTTGGGTGTCGCAGCTGATATTTGGTGGATCTTTATGATTCAATCTGTGGCGCTATCAACAAATCTTTCTCGTGTCTCTGACAAATCTTGCCAGGCTTTTCTGCCATAAATCTGGGCTGAGCATGTAGGCATATCACAATGAGTGGGTTTATCTTGTCATTGCTGATCTCACGGGAGAAAGGCAGCTAGGAGGTCAGTGAGTGGAGATGGAGAAGGACCATTTTACTGGCTGGGAATTTTGTAAAAGACACTTTGGTTCATCAAAAGCTGGAAAAAGCAAATTTGTTGCATTTGAGCAATACAGATATGGTTAAAATCTGTCTTGGCTCTCAGGACTGGAATAAATTCTTTTCTGGTGTTTGGGTTATGTTTGCGTTGGGGTTATGGATGCATCAGAGACTTTAAAAATAATTTTGTTCCTTTTCAAGAATAAAGTTTCAACATACTGAAAAGTGAGTTTGGTTTTACGGCACTTTTAGCAATATTCCAGCAGTATCATGGCAGGGGACACCAGAAATGGGCTTCTCGCATTGCTTGATCTACTATCCATATAACGTCATTCCAGTGTTCATGAACGTTTCTGTTTTTGTGTCATTCCTGAATTTATCATACAACTCATATTTTATTAAGTATGATCTTAATATCAACTAAATTTATCGTAACTAAATTTTGTAATTGAGTTTTATGACAAATTTTAAATGCTGTTATCAACAATATCACATATACTCCACAAAAAGTAATAAAAATCATAAATATTTTGGATACTTTTATGAAACTGTACTCTCTCAACTATGCCACAAAATAACTAGTAAATTTAATCAGTAAATTGACTTTGGTGCACTTTATTAAAATGCATATTTACAATTTCAAGATTGCATGATGAAAATTTCAATTTTCAACAATCAAAACCCAACATTCATTGCTTTTAATTTTTATTCATGAGCATAATCTCAACAACAAATGATTTTTTAATCAAACCCTCATCTGCCGCCAAACTAGACACATGGGTCTCTGTCGGAGGATGACGTGATTCATATCGGACAAGACAGCTGGGACTGAATGGGGTGGACACTGAAAATCGTACGCAAACAGATTACGAGACAAATACACAACTGTCACCATAACAGGGCCACTTAATCACTCAAACGCATCCCACAATGCATCTGATGGAGCCATCGTCTCTTTGCGATTCCTTGACAATCTTCTACAGACAATGTTCAGATCAGATCCGAGAAGTCGACATTTTTTAATTCTTTTCCCATTAATTACACGCACATCTGTGGTCCACGCTGCCAGTCGGCAAGGTGGCGACACCAATTGTGACCCTTATCATGTCAGGTGTTGCCACAATGCAACACAATGGCGACAGAGCTGTTACAGAGGGGGCCAAAAAGTGGAAGATAATCCATCTGTGTCAAGATTCTTTCAAGCAATGTAATCATTGTACACAGTGTCTGCTTGCGTGTCCCTAACGGTTTTCAAATTAAATTAAAGTTCAGCTGTTGCATTCTTTATTTTTTTCTTACATTTTTTTTTTTTCAGTCTGGCATCCCTGCTACATATATATCTTTGTGTCAGGGAAAATACGAGCCAAGATATGGGAAAAAAATTAACACTTCAAATCAAGATGCAGTTGGGTTTTTTTTACGAAACATTAGAAGACAGCAATCTCCAGTCATTCACACATTAGATACGGTTAACTATTGAGATTAAAGTGTAAAATATAATAACTTCTACAATAAAGTGGTCTTCAGTATATGTTCTTAATGGAATAAGGGGTGATAGGGTAGTCTAGTGGTTAAAGTGTTCGCTCGTCATGCTGAAAGTCTGTGTTCAATTCCCTACATGGGTACACAGTGCGAAGTCCATTCTGGTGTTCTCCCACTTTAACATTGCAAAAAGTGGCATAAAAGACAACTTACTCATGGAATAAACCATGAGGGAGTTGATATTTAGTATGAGATAAAGAAATACCATATTTATTGCAATGAATATCGTTCTCAATATACTATCTGAAGTCATATACAGATTCCCTTCAATAAAATGGTTGATTGCTGTTTTGGATTCTGTGAAAAAAAATAAAATAATCATTTGCAAATTGCAGCTTGCTTTTTTTTCACCAGGCCATCCACCCTAGGAACTGAAAAGGATGTGGTATATTTTTCATATTTTCTTTGTAAATAATTGGGCAGCAGATTTTATGAAGGACATAAACACTACTTCAGATTTCCAGCATAGGTCATGAATTGATCTTTTCAATGAATAACTTAGCTTGTCATGAGAAGCGATTGATGGGGGACAGGATGCATGTTCATGTACCTCAGTTGCGTAGAGTGATGCTCATGATATCACTCACCAGGTTGTCTGGTCAAGAGTTGATTATTTACAGTGACCGCTGCCATACAGCTGGAATATTGCTGAGAGCAGCCTTAAACAACAAACAAACAAAATGAAACGAAAATTATTTATAGACCACTGTTATATCATTTATTTATAGACCACCGTTATATCATTTATTTATAGTCCACCATTATATCATTTATTTATAGACCACCATTATATCATTTATTTATAGACCACCATTATATCATTTATTTATAGACCACTATTATATTATTTATTTATAGATCACCATTATATTATTTATTTATAGACAACCATTATATTATTTATTTATAGACCACCATTATATTATTTATTTATAGACCACTATTATATCATTTATTTATAGATCACCATTATATTATTTATTTATAGACCACCATTATATTATTTATTTATAGACCACCGTTATATTATTTATTTATAGACCACCCAGCTGCCGACAGATACTCTTTCCATGAAAGATCAGAGCTGTCTGCCGCCTGCCTGGAGGTAGAGACATGTGTCCTGTCATGGAAATGTAAGCGGTCACTGACGAATCTGCCCACTTGACCACTTGAGAGAGTGCGAAGGAGGATCGGCCACTTATCAGAAACTAGTAGCCAAGAGCCACTCAGAAATACCTGTTTTTATCCAAGTCCTCGGGACTGAGCTGTTGTTTCATGCAATTACATCTGATTCCAGATTGGAAGCACCTTAGGGTTTCTGGAAGTCCTTCCGATGTCTTGTATATTATTAAAGATAGTTTCCCCATCTTTTTCCTATTTTTGAGTTGGAAAATGATAAATTTAGACAGAGGAGAATTTTGTTGTCATCTATCGGTTGACGTCTGATCACGAATTTAGTGTTGGTAGGCTGTTTAGGAACAGGCATTTTAAAGGTCACTCTGAATTAGAACAGAATTTTTTTAAGACTCATTATCGTTCGTTCGTTCGTGAGTGAGTGAGTGAGCTACCAACCTATGGAATTTCACATTAGTTGTAACCAATCCTGAGACTTCCAAGAACAGGGCCAGACATCATTATTTTTATCAAAAATCCAGTTTCCAGCGGTGCTGGGATTTCTGATCTATTTTCTGTAATTTTTCGAAAGACTGCTAAAATCAAAACAACACAGCAAAATACCTTTCGTAAATATTACTCCTGCCATGCAGATTACAGCTGATTGCAAGATTCGCGAAGCATGTGTACTGTCAACTGGGTGTCGGCAGACATTTTCTGCATCTTTTCATGTTTCCAATCAACTTGCTTCAAGTGTTGAGCCTTCGTCCACACACTCTGGGACTCCGGGATTCAGCAATGGGAGATTTTTTCCTTTGATTAACTCGACTACATCATCTTGGCTGTGTTCCACCATTTAATTTGAGCCAATGCAAGAGATATAAGAGGTACAATCTGATTGGTCAGTATGAAGGACATCAAAGGGACATAACTCATAACAGCTACAGATGGCGCTGCAATCAGGTCATGAATTTCCAGCTAAGTTTGACAAGGGTGGTCATGGGACTAGTCAGATACCTCTCTTGATTTGAGAAGATGAGACCAAAAACATTTATCCCATTTCAAGGAATTAAGAAACAATTAACCGATCATCGGGAAAAGCTAGCATTACTGGGTATGCAATGCACAAGCAGAAATATATCACTTTTTTCTATTAAAATGAGAAAGAAACTCTCTCCACAAGAAATGAAAGTGAGATTACAGCGAGATATTAGCGCTTTAGTGGAGTCAAGCTGTACTCATCATATTTCCACTTTTTCAACCGACACAGGATTAGAAGACTGAAGAAGTTAGCAGCGTGCGTGATTAAGTCTGTTCCTAGCAGTCACGCTGCACTGATAAGAATCAGGAGGATTTAATCTTGAGATTTAAATTTCCTGTCTGTCAGTTCAGCTACGATTTTGAATAAAGTATTTAAAGATTTGTGAGTTGATGACATAAAACTATTTCCCTGCCAACTGAGAAATAGTGTTCAGGAACACAGCGCCATATTGACTGAAATTATCTCCTGAAACGTCGATTTTTATCATATTTTTTAACATTCGTGATCATATTAGTTTAATATTTTTAACAGTAATTAAGGCACTGAAATAAATTCATCACATATTCTTTCGCAGATCTCGACAAAAGAATTCAGTCTGACTAACATCACGATATGCATTTTCATGATTGTCATCCCTGATGGTGCTGCAGATAAACATATTTTTTTTAAAAAGCCTGATTTGATGACTCAATGTACATTAAAAAATGCTGTTGCGGATAAATGTATGAGTTACGCCCTTTGAAGTGATGCTTATTTTCCGTAAATGTAACCACAAAAATGTTCAAGTAACTAGAGTGAAAGACATAATTGTTCAGTCTTTTGAAATTTGTGTAGCAGCAAATTACCAAATTCCAAGACATACATGTTTTTGCATACTTATTTACAAACATGGCTGACAAACCACCAGGGGGTATCGGGGAGAGGGGGGAGGTCATCAGTTATGATGATCATTAGGGGATGTTCATAAAAAGAAATAAATTCGGGAGGTACAAAAAATATTTTATCATATAACATTACATGCTTTTGTTTAGCTTTTTATTTAAGGGCAATGACAAGAAAGTTTGACAGCGGGGGAGGGTCATGGAAAAATATGACATTCATTGAACATTATTTTTATATATTTGTATAAAATATCTTTGACACCCTCCCCCATAAACACACAGTCACACACACCAATGACCATTAAATTACCAGCACCTTTCTCCAGGAAATGTGCATAAAATGAAACATTAAGAGTAACAGGAATCGCAAACAACAAAATCCTCACGATGCATCCTCAATATCTCTGTCCACAATGGGAGGAGACCTCACTAGAATTCACGCCTGTAATCTATAAACTACCTACTCAGGCAATGAATCCATAATCCAACAACTCAAGCAATACATTTATATAGCATGGTCAAGACAGTCTCCCCAAAGCCTTGATGCAAGTCAGAGGAATGATTTCATCATACATAGCCTTCTTCAGTAGAGAAGGATCGGGGCAAAAAAATCCAAAACTATCTTTGTGCAGATCTTTGTGTTTTGAGAGAAACAATCATCTGTCAAGTTCTTCTCAGCCTGTTTCAAGTTCTCATTTTTTTCAACTTTTAACTTGATAAGACTCTGGCTGCTGACATCTTCCATGTTTTACGAAACTTTACAACCAAAACAAAAAAATCGATCTTTGTCCTCAGTTCAGATTCCCAGATAAGATGTTGGTGTATTGTGTCAAGGTAGAGAAGTGAGTGAGGATGCTTTTATGCCGCTTTCTGCAATACTTCAGTAATATCATGGCAGGGGACACTAGAAATGAGCTTCATACATTGTACCCTTGTGGGGAATTGAACCCGGGTCTTTGGCGTGATGAGTGAACACTTTAACCACTAGGCTACCCCACCACCCCTGAACCTGAAGGTAGAGGATGAGGGCCAGCGTAACTGATGATGGGTGTAACAGCCATTTTGTTTCTATTGTTGCATATACTGGTGCTCTGTTTCACCATCTGAATCAAATGTTCTGGGAAGCTCTTCTGTCTCATAATCTCTGGAGATGGGCAACCAAGATTTTCTGGGAAAATATTCCATATGCAAATCACCAAAGAAGCAAGAAAGAGATTCGGTAAAATGTTCCATCTTAAAATCACCTGAGAGACAGTCAATGGCCTCTTGTAAACTATTTTGCCCAAGGACATCCACACACAAGCCAAAAAGGTTCTCTTACAAACTTTTCTTGTCATGGATCTTCAGAGATGGTTTTTCTTTGAAACTATACTCAACACAAAGAAAGTTGAGGACCACCTAACTTTTCAATATTAAAGTAGTTTATAGTTCATTATGATCCATATAATACTTAAATATTGATTTTTGGGGTGGTCCTTATTTTTTTTTTTGAGTATATTTTGTACAGTGATCTCTACAGAGTGACCAGGAAGGTTTTCTGAGAAACTAGTCTGACCAAAGATATCAATACAAATATGGAAGGTACTCCAGGAAACCCTTCTGTCCATAGATCTCCTCCAATTCTTCACTGGCAAACAGGAACTACAATGAGGGAGCAATTTGTTGCAGGGTTGTGTCCCTTATTCATTCCAGGATCTGCTGATCATGGACGATTCTTAATTTGTCAGCCCCATTCCTCTGGCTTGCGTGTTAAACATCTTTGACTCAAGACATTGAATTCACCGCATAAAATATGATTCCTTAATTTAAACTGCCAGTCACTGATCCTTCCTACTGTGAGACCCGTGAAGGTCCGGGTCTATTAGAATAGCCCTTTAGCAACCCATGCTTGCTATAAAAGGCGACTATGCTTGTCGTAAAAGGCGACTAACGGGATCG
>VKKT01001337.1:69570-87697 GCA_008038995.1 Haliotis laevigata | reverse complement strand
AAGAAGGTTCTAGTGTTCTATCACATATCCTTATTGGATGTGACAAAGAAGTTTCTAGTGTTCTATCACATATCCTTATCGGACGTGACAAAGAAGTTTCTTGTGTTCTATCACATATCCTTATCGGACGTGACAAAGATCAATTTAGCAGGGCGTGGAGTCATCCCACAGATGACATCCTTACCATGCCATCTTTCTGACAGGGTTAACCTCTTTGGTCATGTGGACACAGCTTCTGACTTCAGATCAGAAGGACCATGGTTCAAATCCCAGCATGGGACTCCTAAAGTTTATGGCCGCCACATCAATGTGTAGTAACTGAAGACACAATCGGCACACAATAAATTAAGTTTTGGAGTCAAACCCATTGCTCCAACACTACAAGCTGACACACAAACTACTTAACCATCAGACCACTTTATTAAATAAATACCACTTCTTCATCCTTCACTGTATTTTCACAAAGATCCCTAACTTACTAAACATGCACCTCTCAAACCTATAAATAGACATTTAGGAAATCTTTAATCTCTTGAAAACAGTACAAAAAGAGCATTAAGCCAATCGGCGCCATTTTGATGAAGAAGGCGCTCTTTAATTAGTTAATTTCATGACAAGGACAAGTGGTAGAAGGCACTTGAGATCTGATGTAAAATTCTTGTCATTTTTTGCTCACAACTTCCGGTGTAAGGAACTGCATTTTCTAGCCTCACAACAACAGATCCATTGATGAGAACGTCTGAGAAGACGTTTTCCACTTGAGGAATTTCATGCATATCTAAATTTCTGTTTTATGGCAACAAGTTGCCTCTTAGAATGATGTTCGAACAAAACGGACAGGATGTGGGACTTTTATGATGGCGGCTCTCAGTTATTGGTTTGGAATCGCCATGGAAATAGAGACATTTGCAAAACTCACCACAAGGATTTTGATATTAAGGATTATTTTGATCATACAAGGATAAAAAAAACACATGTATGGGTTTTGTTGGTTTTTTTAGATAACTAGGGATGTTTGAATGGGATAAAACTATCATATCTAAATATCATGTTTGAAACAAAAGATTTCAATCACATAAACAAAATGGATGTTCAATTTCAAATTTCAAATTTGTCATGTTACAGCTTAACACTAAATCGCTGCTTTTACAGAGTGAACTTTAAAAGATCTGTGAATTTTAAGAACAGGTATTATCTTTACCAACTAAACTAAACAGTATGGAAAAAGACACACTCAAACCTGGTTTATGTTATGCCGAGATATTATCTTTTTATCATTTCTAAACAGCATAGAAATAATACTTGAATTGTATTTGTAAACGTTACGTTGAGGTATTCTATATCATCATTAATCTAAACAGTAAAATTACTTAAATTGGATTTTAAAACAAACCTGTAAATACTACATTTTTCAGATAGTTGCCTGAATTATTAAAAAAAATCAATACCCTCCAACCATTAAAGTTGAACACATAATTCAATGTTCTGATAGCACAAATCGGAAAATTATATTTACCAAATAATGTACACCAATCACATTATCCCAGTAAGCCTTGACCAATTAGATTCATGTGGCGAGGCTCTCAAGAAATGTGTCAAGAGCGTTAGAGGCTATTCTGGTATCGATTTTGTCTACATCGACAGCACTTCGGACAGAGAGTACAGTTCCGATATATCTGTAGTAACTGGAGAAAAGCCTCCATGATTAATGGACAACTGCTAAATGTGGCCAGTTCTTTTACACTGAATTCGGACATTACTGATACTCAGATGTAATCGAGACGAAGTAGGATTTGATTTAATTGAATTATCAACTCCCTATAGTTGCTGCAGGAACAGAGATCTATCTGATTCCAACGTCCACGACAATCCTTGTTGGACTGAATTAACCATGTAGGCCAGCCACCCATACTTCGTCTCAGTCTAAGTTGATTCAATGATTCAGTGTCAAACCAGTGATCAAAAGCATGATACAAAATTTCAATTGTCCTCAGGTACTTCTAAGAAATGCCAAGAAATAAACTCAGAATATGTGTCATGTCATTTCAGTTCAAAATGTCTATAGTATTTTTTGTGCTAAGAATATCAAATGATGGCTTGATATCTGAGTCATTTTGATCAACCGCTTGATGTATCTTTCGAACTTAATGACTGATACAAAACTTCAAAACACATTACAAGTTGTTGAGCAAAATTATCATCCATCAACTCTTAAAAGCCTATAAACCAATTCCAAATATGTGTCGTGTCATTTCAGTGCATTCTACAAATGTCATTAGTTTTTAATCGCGGTGAAAATTATAAATGACAGGCTCTCACTCGCGTTGGGGTCCCACACTTAAACCTTGTTGACGTAATCCATTTCTGATCGTGAAAATTGATGAGCTTATTGTTGCGATTAACTCCAGATGTAAACATAGCGCCATTAATCAGACCAGTCTGCCCAAAGACAATTGACACGCCATCTGATTCCTTGCATGCCGAAATTGACAACTGCTCCAAACCAATCTCCAAGTGGTGAGTTCAACAGCCGAAACTGGCAGATTCCAATAGCCAAAATTGATGAGTCGTAATTCCTAAATTGGAGAGAGGCGTCGATTTCGGTCTTTTTTATCACGACCCCCTTTTCCGCAATGATCTGGACCATATGGTCACTTCGAAGGGATTGGACACTTCCCCATCATTAGATAGAACTTTCCCCCATGGGAAGGACATGGGGTTGAGTCACTGGAAAGGGGGAAGGGGATTTCGGGAGGGGGGAGGTGATGGAGGGGTGGTGCCTTTGTTTCGATTGTCGGAATGTGTGGCCTGTAACAATGACACTTCGGATCTGTATCGCCATCTTAACTCCACTAATTCCGTCCCTCTGGGTCGCCAAATAGCCATCGTGGCCTCTTGTGATCTCAACAAATTAAATCTTATGACTAACGGAGAAGTTTCAAAGAGCAAAAAGAAAGTGCATCACTCCGCACAGCACCACACAAGAATCTAATTCACTCCTGATAATTGTTTATAAACTTCCGCCAAATATTATTCTTTGATGGGTGATATCGTAAAAGGGCAAACGATGGATTTAGCAGGCGTCAGGCAGAAGCATACTATTGAAACGAACACTGGTAATTCCGTACCACTTTGACCGTTACTTTACACGAATGATTCAGGGAAGTTTGAGCTGGTTTTTGACTAATTAAGCTGGAGTTAACGACCCTGAGGCAACGCTGACTCGACTCTTAGAACAAATGTGTGCAACTGCATGATGGGAAATCGCAAAAGTATTACGGCTGAAATCTGCATTACGTTAAAATGCAGGATTTTAGGAGAAAATTGACCTTTCACATGACAGCGCTGCAGCCTTAACATAGTTAAAAGACAATATTAGCATAATATAATGATTTCTTCTAGACGAGGGCATTTCTTTGTTAAAAACTTTTTGTAATTGTTCCTAAAAGGACACAGGCTAAAATAATCTGTTGAGCATCAATGGAATTACCAAGTGAAAGAAGAAAAAGCATTGGCGAACATTTTGTCTAAATTGAGAAAATTAGCATTACCTCTAATCCCGTTAGTTCATTTCTTTGCTATGGAGTCATTACTGTGTTGAGAGGAAGAAAACACTTAGTTCAGCTCCTCATTCATCAGATAGTTCAAGCAACGTTCAAAAATTTAACTTCTCAATGGATAACAAAGGACCCCCACCATCCCCTCCCTTTCGGGGGTTCTTTGAACTTTCAAATATTATTCAAATGTTTTCAAATTATTGAGGCATGTTTTCACTCTCAGCAGCCATTTTTGCCAACAATTTTTTTTTTACTTGGTATGGATTTACTACTTGATTAGGATTAAACCTTATCTCTCAACTGAGAAAGAGAAGAGAAATAGAGGTGGTCATCAACTGTCACTGTAATTTTCTGCATTCATTTTTACCAAATAATTCTCTTTTCAGGCTGCTTCAACAGCAGGTACACTCTCTTTGAATGAGTTTAGTATTTTACACCGCTTTTAGCAATATCAAGCAAAACCATGGCGGGGGACACCACAAATGGGAATCAAACCTCGGTCTTCAGCGTGACAAGTAAAGACTTTAACCACTGGCCAACCAATACACATTCGAAACAGACCACACAAAGCTTCTAGACAGAGACTGTTCCAAGCAGCTGGGCAGTAAAGAACCCTGTGTTCGAGTCAGATTCCATATTGGCCAACCAATACACATTAGAAACAGACCACACAAGCTTCTAGACAGATTGTAACAAGCAGCTGGACAGTAAGGACCCCTGTGGTCAAGCCAGTTTCCATATTGGCCAACCAATACACATTCAAAACAGAACACACAAAGCTTCTACACAGAGACCGTTACAAGCAGCTGGACAGTAAGGACCCCTGTGGTCAAGCCAGATTCCATATTGGCCACCCAATACACATTAGAAACAGACGACACAAAGCTTCTAGACAGAGACTGTAACAAGCAGGTGGACAGTAAGGACCCCTGTGGTCAAGCCAGATTCCATCTCCCTGTAATCAACAACATTGCCCTGACATCAACACCAGTCAATCAAACACCCCAACAGCAGCACAGCCTGAGCTGCACTCTGACCAGTGTAATACGAGTGTTATACAACACAATAGACTTGACTGCTCCCTATGCTGATGGTTGAACCTAATTACCCCCCAGACCTTGTCAGGCAATAAACACTGGCAATTAAGGACTTGGGTTATGTCACAGAGACCCTTAATTACCTGGTCAAAGGTCAATGACATTAATCACTTGCAACCAGATGGCAGGATGGCCGAGCGTGAAGATCAGCTGTGAGTGACGTGAAGATCAGCTGTGAGTGAGGTACATGAATAGAAACAAGGCAGAACAGACATATTTGCTTGTTAACCTTTGTTCCAATTCTATATATCTTTTGATTATTCAGAAAATTTGGCCAACCTTATATTTCCTTGAAATCAATTCAATGTTTATTGTTTCCACAACGACCAACTTGTTATTTTATTTACAAAATATACAATTTGAATAATTCTATATTTTTACATATCAAGAGTATATCTTGAGACTGGAAAAGACTGGTGTAAGCTCCCGTCTAACTTAAAGCCCTAACATGAAAGTAGTTGAGACCCCAATGTCTGTGCTTTCATCTCCATCGAAATAAGCATAAAAGGGCTGTTAAACTTCACATCCCACATATATTTCCTCAAATTCAACATATAAAAATAAAAAGTAACAAAAGCTCCTATTTACTGAAATGTTTAACTGAATTTAATAACCTTCAGCAGCGCCATCTGACATCTATCTTGACAAACATCGTCGCCATATGACAAATAGTTACAAGAAAGCTCCTATGTAGTACACAAAAACTTCTTAACTCTTACAAAGCTGTCTTTGGTTACCAGAAAATGTCCATGAGAATTTAACAAAAGCATACTTACCAAAACACAGTAACTTAATTCCGGAACCAATTTTATCATGCAAGACGGCCTTCAGAAGTGCCAAGAAAACATGAACCTTCGGGGCAAGACTACGTAACTTAATGGTTATGCACATATTTCCTTACCGTTATTCAATTCTGCAGACCTATATCAACTTGTGACACTGCCTAGTCCAAGACAAAATGTCTTACCGATATGTCAAAGCGCTACTTGGTATTCAGATTCGTACTAGCTCACTTTCTAACTGAAAATAACTCGATCAATTTTCTTGCTGAAAAACTATCAACAATCACGCAAGATGAATTCATGATGTTTTTCTTCGTGATCATTCAAAACAGAAATGGTATTTTTGTCAGTTCAACTCAGGCGTTATGGCAGTTGATTTCAAGCTGGAGGTTAAACCGTTATCTCAGCTCAAATCACTTCGCATTTTATTCCCAGAGCTTTGATGTCCAAAAGAGTGGCATCAATATATGCCAGAGGTTACGACATTCAAGTTCTTTGACGCAAGCACTACATCAAAATCGCCATGCTCCACTTTGAAACACAAAGAAAAAAATCTGGTAGCCGTAATTAGCAAATCAAGTTATATTCCATCAGTTTTCTTCTCACCGTGGTGAACATATTTTCCGTTTCCTCGGTGACGTCAATACCCAAACCTAGCAGTAGTGCCACACTACTCCTGGATTCCATAAGCGATAATGGTACGTTGATCTGCTTGACAACTTTGGCAGTTCCATTGAAAAGAATATCACTGCAATTTTTTCTCAATTTCCTGCAACTGGTTTCAACACATATTTAGCATTTCATGTGCTGGCAATGTACTAACATCAACATCAACAACGTCAACATCAACATCGCAAGGTCATGTGTGAATGTTAGACAGTTGTGTTTCTACTCACGATTATATTTGACATCTTGAGTCAGTTTTCCGTGCTAAGTAAATAATTATTGTTTCCAAATCCCACATCGAGTTAGTGGCATGGTGCATCTCGACTTTCAGTGGGAGCGGTGCCCTGAACAGCTTTTCTGCTGTACCACGGTCTGTCAGTTGGGTGTGGAAGGAACGATGAAGTGAGTGACTGAGAGATTGAGTGAGCGAGTGTGATGTTGAATGTGAGTGTGATGTTGAATGTGAGTGAGTGAGCGAGCGTGATGTTGGATGTGAGTGAGCGAGTGAGCGTGATGTTGAATGTGAGCGAGTGAGTGAGTGAGCAAGCGTGATGTTGGATGTGAGTGAGTGAGTGAGCGAGATGTTGAATGTGAGTGAGTGAGCGAGATGTTGAATGTGAGTGAGTGAGCGTGATGTTGAACGAGTGAGTGTGATGTTGAACGAGTGAGTGAATGAATGAAAGTGAGTGAGTGTGCGAGCGTAATGTTGAATGTGAGTGATGTTGAACGAGTGAGTGAGTAAGTGAGATGTTGAATGTGTGAGTGAGTGAGTACCACTGTTAAACCACAGAGTATCCCACTGACACAGACAGGAAGCTAAACTGTGACAGGCTTTATTGTCTCTTCAGCAAAACCACAAGCATAGATACGATACAGAAAACCTTGAAACACGACTGAACTATGATTCCAACCACAATCACAGGGTTCTGGCTCATCTAAGGGATATAACTCCACAAGGAAATTGCTCTGCTTTAGACAACCATACTGCCATACTCAATTCCCTTTCAAAAACATTTCAACATCGAGATATTTAATCATCCTGATCACACTACTCAAATACAACTTCTCTGTTTACATTTCTACGGCTTAAGTGCGGAGTTTATTTTGAGTTTTCGAAAAAAATATCCCGAGCCAACAAAGACACTTTATCAACCCAAACATCACATTAAATACATGAATACCGAATTAGCTGAAGTGCATATATCTTTTTAATTTAAAAAAACCACTATCGGGCCAGGACCTTCTTCAGAAATGTTCTCTTGCCGTCACCACTATCTCCGATCCTCAAAAACACATTAAATCTTCAAATACACTGACAACGTCTTTCCTTTAATGAAAAACTTATAGTTTCCCATATAGTATCTTCACACTACGACAGACGATGTCGTTGAAGAAGATCAGCCGGAGAAACATCATCGCTGTTAAAGCTTGATTACGTGTTGATTGCTGTAAATTTGTTTTTTTTACAAATTATCTTGACTATCCTGTACAGTAGATGCGTCTATATTATAAATCACAAATGGGTCCTGCCCCATTCCACTAAGGTGTGTTAACATTAAGACAATCTTAACTCGGCATTTGCCTTAGTGCTAAGGTGATCGTAACTCCGTACTTTAGCATTGTCTTATAAATAGTAATCGTGGTAGGGTACCTGTTCCACAAACGTCTTTGAGAGGCATTCAAAAGTCTTATTGTGATGGAGAAGATGTTCATCCACATATTCTTATCCTCCTTCTGTTCCACTAAGTGACCTCGGCATTAAGGTGATCGTAACTCCCACAGTTTGCGATCACCGTATTCCATCACTTAGTGAAACAGTGCTTTCAACTCAAGACCACAAATCCCATTTCATTAAAAAAACTTTTGGTAAATTCACATGTCATCACCATAAAAAAATATGGGTTTTCTTAGTTGTAAATCAAATTTCACTTAACCCTTTTAACCCATGTTTTTATCAGGTTTTGTTTTTTATGTTCCTCTTCCCCCCCTCCCCTCCCCTCCCCACTCCCAGTTTTTCACCCAGTTTTTCATCCAGTTTTTTATGGTGTGGGTGAGGCTGATTATCCCATTGCTGGCGGCTCCTCCAGCAGCTAAACCTCCCCTGCTCGTGTTCCTGGTGTGTAAATAAACACTCCAAGAGGATTGAGATATTTACAGCTACCAGGAGTAGGCCCTGTTTCAGTGAAGCTGGCCGAGGCTGAATATTCCCCTGAATCGATAAACACTTGACCGGTCATTCGCAGGGATTATCCTGGGTATTTCCCTAAAACCGTTTCATGTAATAATGAGATAAAGCTTGACAATAGTCTGTCATATCTCCTTCAGTATGTGATGGATGCTACTTAACAATGTAGTGTCAATCATAATGTTCACATCACTTGGTCCATGATGTTCACATCACTTGGTCGATAACGTTCTCATCACTTGGTCCATAATGGTCCATAATGTTTACATCACTAGGTCCATGTTGTTTACATCACTAGGTCCATAATGTTTACATCACTTGGTCCATGATGTTTACATCACTTGATCGATCATGTTTACATCACTTGGTCCATGATGTTCACATCACTTGGTCGATAACGTTCTCATCACTTTGTCCATAATGGTCCATAATGTTCACATCACTTGGTCCATATTGATCCAAAATGTTCACATCACTGGGTCCATGAAGTTCACATCACTTGGTCCATGATGTTCACATCACTTTGTCCATAATGTTCACATCACTATGTCCATAATGTTTACATCATTTGGTCCATATTGATCCAAAATGTTTACATCACTTAGTCCATGATGTTCACATCACTATGTCCATAATGTTCACATCATTTGGTCCATATTGATCCAAAATTTCACATCACTAGGTCCATTAAGTTCACATCACTTGGTCCATAATGGACCATAAACTTCCCACTTTGTCCATAATACCATGGATCCAGAATACTTGTAACAAATGATCCACGACATAGCTCCACAGTCTATATCTCCCTGACTCCATGACGTCATTGCCATACAGCAGTAATCCAACATGAAGCTCAGCTTAAACATCTCCCCTGTCTATCCCCACTCCCTGTTGCCAGTAGCAACGGTGCCTCAACCCCTGATTTTTCCCACCCTAACAGAGACTCCCATCCCACTGTTTTACACATTAAAACAATCCAAAGTTTTGAAAACATGCCACAAACATTTCATGTTACTAGTTTTTCTTATTCCTATGTTAGCAAGGTATTATTACAAAATCAGTGCAAAGAAAATTACAGAACTTAAAATAAATGCAAATTAAATTTTTGTGTTTTTAAATCTCGACGACGGAAAATGTGAACATGATACCCTTGCAAAAAGGCCATCACAGTTAGACAAACTCTCAAAGTTTTTCCAAACATTCCTGGCAGTAAGCATTTCTCAAGACCTGGACAACGTTTGTGTAATATTTCCTGAGGCTCTGTGATGTGATAAGGTGTGATAACACATGAGTGATGTTCATAGCAGATGTCAGTTTCAGCCAATGACAGACAGGCTTGGCATGTCAACGCTGAATAATACTGCTACCACATGGCTTCACTTCAACAAAGAATTCAGCTACATTTCAAGAGGGAGAGTGGTGCTCCTTTCAAACGATGAACACTACAAGTCAAAACTTATTGTTCTTGGTAACATTTCAATAAAGATGAAATATCATTCTGAGTTTTTCAAAGAACTCACAAGCAATTCCCCTGAAGTTGCATATTTAATCCAATAACATTTCATTTGAATTCAAACTTTCTTTGGCACTGAATTTGGCATAACTGGGTCAAATGCCGTGTCAAACAGGAAAAATAGTCTTTGAGTTTCATGCCAAATGGAAGTGTATGTCATGGCCATCTTTAAATGTTCAGGTCAACGCAAATGATATTGTTACCATGGTTACAAATATCTTAGTTTTTTTAAATTGAATCATCATCATCATCATCATCATCATCATCATCATCAACAACATCATCATGAGTTTGAAAATGAATCTGAATATTGTCATTTCAAAGGATAAAAAATCAGTAGCTTAAAATACATAATGGCCAATAGAATCGGCCTGCTCAAATGATAAAAAATTGTGTATCTGATGTCTAGTATAACAATTATACTCCATCAGATGGCGTGACAAAAGCTTTAGTGCTACTCACTGAAAATTAAGTTAAGAGAATGGGTGAGTTAAATTTTACGCTGTTTCTAGCAATATTCCAGCAATAGCATGGCAGGGGACACCAAAACTGGGCTTCACACATTGTACCCATGTGGGGAATTGAACCAGTGTTTTTAGAGTGACTGAGGGAATGTTTTAGGCACTAAGCTACCCCACCGCCCCTAAATTAAGTTTGAAAGGTCAGGCTTGGGGGATCAATATAAGGGTCATTTAGTGACCAGAAACAAATAAATTTTAGCATGCCTAACAAAATATGACAAATCTATTAATAATCCAAGATTGACTATAAACATTAAAGGACATTGCTGATACAATCCATCACGGTCGTAAAGTTTGACCTGATAAAATGACCCATCAGTTAATCATACCGATATTAAACTGATCAAAATCAATTCAATTATAAGACAAGTTGATGCCATCTGACAATTTATGGAAGCTACGAAACTGTCGAGCATGGCCAAACTGACCATTAAACTGAAAACAAAGGCCATAAAACGGGTGTGCTTTTCACAGGGTGGTCTTGCGCCATAAATTCACAGGCTGATATTTATTGTGAAATTAACAAGGGGCAAAACAGCTGACTAGAGAGCAATGTACTGCTTTAAACTCAATAGCATGGTGTCATTACAAACATCATTAATTAAGTCCATTTTGCTCCTGACAAAAGATTGGAAAGAAAATGAAAACCCAATAGCTGTTCCCTGAGGTGAACTTACCCATAAATTGACATGTCCACAAGGAGTAATTGCTCTACGGGTCGTAAATTTCAGATATAGTCTGTGACAAGTATGTCAGTTAATTCAAATATGACTGGTCTTGTTCTATATAATGCCTTGAGTAAACCTTAGCATTTCATAGCGATGTGATGTAGACATTTTAAAACCATGACAGCAAATATACTGAAATAAAACCAGCAAGTCAATTTCTAAAGCGTATATTGATCGAACGTATATTCTGATAAGTCTTGCCGAGGAGCACAAGCTATTTTTAGATCGGTTTCATTTGTCAGCGTGTTGAGGTAACATGACATGATTGGTTTGCAGGTTTTGATGTAAGTCTGGCGAAGATGATTTGTGACTTCAATGACGAAATGTATTATAAATTCATTGTCAATCAAACGTAACCTCTATATCCAGATTCATTAATCAAACAATATCTCTATATTATATGACACAATGGCATATTCATAAATAATAAAACTAACAATTACCGTATATATACCAAAATTAGCATCTCAGTATTCTTCACAGAATATGAAATTGACAACTTTAACTATTCAAATAAAATCAGTTCCAGTCAATCGCCAAAAAAACACTGGTGATTTTTTCTTCCAAGTAAAGACTAAAACTAACAATTACCATAAACATACCAAAATTGGCACTTTCAGTTTTGTTACAACAAAAAATTGACAACTCGAACTATTCAAATAAAATCAATTCTCATCAATCACTGAAAAAACACCGGTGATTTTTTCTTCCTACAAAAGACTGTGATACCGTTCTTTGATAAGATGGAGACAACCTTACTGGTTGAGAATATTGATTTATTAAAATTTGATGAGTGATATAATATGAATATTAGATCATAACAAAAAGTTAACAATACAATCACCACGCAATTACCGCAACGCAAACAGTACACACACGTTAATCACAATATCAATTTTCGGTTTAGCGCAGAAGTCACCGACTCGTCTCCGCAATGCAACATCTTCAGCCTCTAATCAATACGAATCTCTCTTATGTTGCAAATATTTTTTGCCAATCAATCGAGAAAACAAATATTGTGTCCATTATGCTTAACACGGAAAATGCATGAACTTGCTTAAACCAGATTCCAGTCTTTTGGTCAACTAAATCATCTCAACAAATAATAGGTTGCGTTTTAAAAATATTTATCACATAATGAAATGGATTGTCAAACATGCGAGTGGCTATCTTAATGCTGCTCCATTACAATGGGATGCTTACAACCAAAGGAATAACAGCAAAAACCGCAATGAAGAATTAAATCATTCCCAAACCAAAGTATTTGCTAATTATCAAGACACACCAGATATACCTAACCCCTGGGAATGAAAGAATATGAATATTCCCTCATGTCAATGTGACCTGAGATTTATTCCTGGCTTCCAGCTCTTTCCTAAGCTTACACGATAAAAATGTCAACCTGTAATTGTTAGCTGTACGAACTTAACACCAATGTTCAC
The DNA here is from genome assembly GCA_008038995.1 of Haliotis laevigata. Taxonomy (NCBI): domain Eukaryota; kingdom Metazoa; phylum Mollusca; class Gastropoda; order Lepetellida; family Haliotidae; genus Haliotis; species Haliotis laevigata. The sequence goes on along the minus strand of VKKT01001337.1, from coordinate 75,206 downwards.
ACAGCTGCGAGAATTGCTGTAACCAACACCAAACCATATTTGCATATACATATCAGTCTCATAAATATGTTATTCCCTACAGTGACTATAAATAATTGTAGCCATAAGTGTCACTGTTAGTTTTACCCTGTTGACCAGGGTATCACATTTAACATAGTCTGGTTACATATTTAGGCTTTAAACACTGTTCGCCCTTACACTGCCATCCTTTCAAATATGCACATACCACAGCCATTGTTTGTTACACATATTTATATACTTCAAATCGTCTTTGTCTGCTAGGTAGAGCACAATGAATCTTATCAACGAGATAAACTGATTAATTACGTCACGTTGGATCTACTTAGTATACTGTCCCAAGGCAAGGGTGATAATTACGGGCATTGTCCTTGACCACGAGCATGTTAATTGTGAAGTGTTGGGCATTAATTCTGTCTAAAACTAGCTCAGACCGTAACATTTTATCGTTATATTGTATTACTTGGGGAAAATATTGTTAATTTGTTGAGATGGAATAAATATGTATATCGCGCGGGTGATAATGTGTTCAAGTGTAATCACTTTGAAATAGCTCCGTGGAAAAAAACGTCATGATGTATGCTTCGGAAGTAGCTTGTCGTTTCAAATGTAATTTATATACAAATTCGTGAGTATTTTTTTCTTTTTCATCGTCCCTTGGTTCTCGACACAAAACGTCACCATCGCCAAACAAGGGGATTCGTTGAATCAATTCAAACTCTTTTTGACAAGTTGAAAAGTTGACCCCTTTAAAACATAAACACCCCGTTTTTCTTTCTTGGGAACATTGTGCCGCCTTATCTCCCGCTCGCAAAGACAATATGTGGCATTGGACAGACTCATGAACAAGTCTGACAGCCGAAACCGTGGACCTTATTTCTTCTAAGCGGTCCGTGTTGTCAATTTCGGTCGACATGAACAAACAATAGCAAACGGGACATATTCGACCGAGGGGGTACTTTTGGGATTGGACTTGAAATTTCGTCAAACTTGTGAATACAAGTACAAAAGCTGTGAAACTTGTAATAACGCCACGATTGGAACTTTATGTTAGTGTTACACCCTTGGGTTGAAAATACAAAACATGGGAAAAGTTAGAAAGTAAACACTTACCAACTAACGAAAGGGCCGTTTGTAGACTCAAGTAAATCCCCATCCACGACGAAACGCTGGTCAGTTTATCAGCTATGCAGTTCGCCATTTTGCGCTACCCTTGCAATCCACGTAACCGTTTAGTCCTGTTATAGTTTAAAATCCACATATGTACAATTTCACGTGCATATATCCTCTCAAAACACACAAACAAACGACGGGAATGGTGCTACATCGTTCCTTCGCTCAGGCAACATCGCCATGCAATGCTTTGAATAGAGGTTGGGTCAGTATTCCCATATAAGGAAAGGTCACAGGTCAGGGTTCAACGCGGCCTCCATTATTTGTAAAGGTCGGTGGTTATTTTTAGCGCAGCGCAATTTGCATACGGTAAACACTCGCTAGAGGGCGCTCACAGCCGGGAACATGCGCCGCTGTCTGCTAGCTGTCAATCATCGGGAGACAATGAAAGAGAGGCTGGGAGTCTTGATTTTTATTGTGAAGATGTCCAATTTAAGAATTGTGCATGATTGCGTGGAAACAACGAGGGCTTTGTGATACAGGCGTCTGCTGTTACGGTATCGGTGTAGTCTGTCTGTCAAGCGACTCCTCGCCTCCTGAATTACGAGAGTTGTATTTTCTCGTGACAGCGTTTTCTAACGGATGCACGTCAATTTATATCGCAGCCTCCGACATATGTATATTGCAACCACGCACTGCCGGTATTATCTGTAACGATAATATCTGGATCCACGCATTGGTGGTCCTATATCCTGACATTGGCTCTTCATACCTAGCAATGTTGCGTGTGCGTTTGAGCTCATGTCAAGTCAAGGAAGCTTTTACTATCGGGATGTTCTTCTAACCATCACCGCCATCATCATCAACATCATCGTCGTCATCATAATCATCATCATCAGGAATATCAATTATATCACCATTCTTATCGCCATCATTATCAGTATAATTAATATATTCATCATCAATAATATCATTGTCGGTATCATTAACATCATCATCATCACCATCGTCTTCATCGACGTCGTCGTCATCATAAGCATCATCATCACCGTCATCTTCATCATCAGGAATATCAATTATATCACCATTGTTTTTGCCATCATTATCAGTATAATTAATATAGTCATCATCAATAATATTATTGTCGGTTTCATCATCATCGTCGTCATCGGTTTATAATGATCTGTGATAGTGTCATAAATATAATCGTAAGTTTCAGTCCTGGTGTCATCAACAGTATCGACGTCATGTAACATCATCATCATAACAATCATATATTGTATCAGTAATATCATAATCGTCAGTATCATCATCATTACAATGTATATGCATACGTAATATCAGTGATATCATAATCACCAGTATTGTTATTATCGTCATAACAATGATATATTTTTTTGTATCAGTAATACTAGTATCATAATCTTCATCATCATAATCGTCATCATGACAATCATGTTATATCATCACATCATCGTCAGTCTTAAAATAACCATCCCCATAACAATCACACACACACACACGTATATATATATATATACATATATATATTTAATTAGTAATATGATAATCGTCAGTCATACCATCATCATCATCATCGTTGTCGTCGTCCTCAGTATCTGTAAATCTTTTTATTAATGATCACACTGTTAGTGATATTATTGTACCGTCTGTTGTTGCTGTTGTTGTTGCTGCTGTTGCTGTTGTTCCCTGTCAGGTAGACTTGACAGTTGGGTCAGCGGACCTACACCCATCTCAACACCTGTATTAATGAGGTCCATGGACGTATTCATGTCGTCGTGTTCAGGAGGACCCATGAACAAATTCGTTCTGCTAGCCCCAGGCAGTGTCTATAGCTTCTGTCACTTCAGCTGAATTGCACTTGCATACACCCTCAAGGATGCTTTGACATTGAAAGGGATTATTTCATTCAACCATTGAAAGTGAAGTATTCAGCCCAGTCGGTGTAATTAATGTTAGCCCAAAGGCTAGTGCGCTGTCTCGTGTCAAAGAATACCCAGTTCGAGTCCCGCATTGAAACAAAGTGCTAAAGGGAGCTATAGACTGCATTTTAGGGCTGGACGACTTAAATTGACACGTGACCTAAATCCAAGTCCCGCACACGCAAGCCATCATACAGCTACCAGTCAGGGCTCGTGTGGAGAGTGAGTGAGTGAGTTGGGTTTTACGCCGCTTTTAGCAAATTCCTGCAATATCACTACGGGGGGGACACCAGAAATAGGCTTGTGTGTAGAAGGGGCGACAGGGTAGCCTTGTGGTTACAGCGTTTTCACGTCACGCTGAAGACCCGGGTTCGATTCCCCACATGGGTACAATGTGTGAAGCCGATTTCTGGTCTCCTCGGCTGTGATATTGCTTGAATATTGCTAAAAGCGGTGTAAAATTGAACTCACTCGCTCACTGTGTGTAGAAAAACACGACGATGATTAAACTAAAATGAATATTTAATGTTCTTTTGAGTAACAACCCGTACTTTGACGGAGGGCTCGATGAATACCTTTAACATCAGTTGTTGACGTGTCCTGAGATAAAAAGGAAATGAATCGATCGTAAACAAGATTTGCCATGCACGTGCACATCACAATGTCACAACCAGCTTAATATTTATACATAATGTTGTATCTAGCCATCAGATGATTAATTGCTATGATAATTATAATTAAATCATATGTGGCATATAAACATGTTAATTATCCTTGTTACCAAATCCAACTCTCATTTCCTATTAAGCAATTTGTATATCTATATATTTCGTGCGTCCGGAAACCGCAATATTCCATGCATTGGATTTAATGAACAATAAATATGATGTTTAGTTCAGGTTGGCATATGGTCTGTATTCAATATTACACTGTACTCGGGGAACCTCATAAAGTTTCCTAATTTAAATATAATTAGACCACTGAAGCAGTCGTATTCCCGTCTTCTATCTGCTTTATTAACTCAATTACTGCAGCGTTGAAATATACTCCACGACTGTCCGTCTCGTTGGGCGATACTATTCCCATGAAAGGGGTGTCAGCATACTTGATGTGGGCTCATCCCAACACGAAGGGGCGAAAATTTTGATTGAGTTAGTATGGTTTTACGCCGCACTTAGCAGCAATTCTGTGGCAGAGGATTGATTGATTGTTGTTTAACGCCGCACTCAGCAATATTCCAGTTACATGGCAGTGGTCTGTAAATAATCGAGTCTGGACCAGACAATCCAGTGATCAACATCGATCTACGCAATTAGGATACGATGACATGTGTCAACCACGTCAGCGAGCCTGACCNCCCGATCCCGTTATAGTCGCCTCTTACGACAAGCATGGGTTACTGAAGATCAATTCTAACCCGGATCTTCACGGGTTGTCCGGTTGCGATCGAGTTTGATTTGCCTGGGGTTTTTTTTCTGTGTGAACGCATGTCATGGAATCATCCCTCAAATACCATCCTGTCCATGTCAACTTATAGCCTGTTTGCATTGAAAACGTACCGATGAATTTCACTTTAAACCAAAAAGTAAATCAAATAACGTGAAATTAAGATTGCCAATTACATATTTAAATCTCAGAATTTTATTCAACCTAGGATAAAAGTTGTTTAACAAACGATCATAGATTCGAATCGCTATTATTGGGTTGTATTACAAGGGAGTAAGCGCAGTAGTTGGAACAGTGAAACAAAGTCACGAGCAGGACGTGATGAGCGTTAACTTAGACCACAGGGGCGCCCCTGTGACTTAGACCAGCCCTACTTGTTCTCGGTGTTTCATTGAATGTGCATACCCCCTTGTTATACAAACCAATAACAGCGATATGAAACCATGATCGTTTGTTAAACAACTTTTATCTTAAGTTGAATAAAATTCTGAAATTTATATTTTCAGTTGGCAAGGTAATATTATGAGGATTCGCAATCTTAATTTCACTTTATTCGATTTTCTTTTTTGTTTAAAGTGAAATTCATCGGTACGTTTTCACTGCAAACAGACTATAGCTGTCGCGGTTTATTTCTTTGGTAATTTGGACCAGGTGCCCGAATTAGATTTGAAAGTCCCCGGTGAAGATACGCGAACTTTCATTGTTTTGTTTGTATCTCTGTTTTTTAACGCAATGTTCCAGAAATATGCAAATAATATAGCCTGGACCAGACAAGCCAGTGATCAACAGTATTAGCATCGATCTACGCAATTGGGAACCGTGTCAACCAGKGGTGGGTATTGCAGAGAATTTTCATATTGCGATATATTGCGATGCGGAAACATATATTGCGATATGTATTGCAATATATTGCAAGGATTATTTTTTTAACAAAACCTACTTATAATCGCGTTAATGTTTGATTATAAAGCAAAAACACAACAAAATCACTTTGATTGATTAAATTAACCTTTTATAAAAACTTTTAATCATGACAAAATAAAAATGTGAGTAACATTTGGCACTAATGAAACAGGGAAAAGAACAATTCAAAAAACGGAAATATCCGAAGATTTC
>VKKT01001336.1:133141-149884 GCA_008038995.1 Haliotis laevigata | reverse complement strand
CGATGCTCATGCTGTTGATCACTGGATTGTCTGGTCCTGATTCGATTATTTACAGACCGCCGCAGTATAGCTGGAATATTGCTGAGTGTGGCGTAAAACTAAACTCGCTCACTCACTCACCTTATTTCTATCGTCACTGCTCTTGTATGCTACTCCCTCTGAATGTGCATAGTCACTCTATTTTCTACTGCCAAAGTGATACCCTTGTATTGATTTGTGAACTTAGTTAATTCTAGACTAGTCCGTAAGTCCCCATGGTGATCTACCTTCAGTTGCTGGCTGTCTATAACCTGTTTTCATTTTGTGAATTGTCCAAATAGTGCTGTTATATAAACATTAAATGCTAAGTTTAAATCTGATTGATATTCCGGATATGTTACTGTCCCTTGACGACAGGTTATATACTATACATTTATTCCTTATCAATGTTTAATTGGTTCAATTCAAAATATGGCTGAAATATTGCCGATGTGACGCTATATATTAACTCACTCACACTCAAATCGTTTCATCAGTGATTTGTTTTCATTTCATTTGTTTTCAACCAACCGTGATCAATAGGATAAAATGAAGCAATTCGCATTCTGTTTTCATAAATAGTAGAAATAATTCTGTCAAGTGTTTTTTCACAGACCAAACCAAATTAATTGTGACATGAAGTGAGCTTGCCAGTGGGTCAAACTGTTTCGTCTATTGTGGACTGATCTTTATTACTGAGTTTTGAGTAAAAGTAACTATTTTCGCCCATGGCCGATATATTTGTTATAGAGCTCTAAATTAGCCGAATTAAGTCAAAAGATTGTATCATGATACTTACAAACGTACTTTCATTCATTTGCAACCTTCAAAACATGAAAACAACATGTATTTTGAGCAAATGTAAATATTCCGCCCATGGGCGAGATTGTTTAAATAACGTTCTAAATTAGACGAAATAAGTCAAAACAATTTCATTTTTGGCCCATGGGCGAGTTTTTTTAATATCGCTTTAGATTAGCTGAATTAAGTCAAAATGAGTTGAATTTTGTGTCATTATACTCATAAATATACACTCATTCATGTACAACCTCCAAAATATGGAGAAACGTAATGTGAGTAAAAGTAAATATTCTCGCCCATGGGCAAAATTATTATACTTATAAATAATTTTCATTCATTTACAACCTCCAAAACATGTTAAAACATGTATTTTGAGTAAGAGTAAATATTCTCGCCCATGGGCGAGATTTTTTAATATCACTCTAAATTAGCTGAATTAAGTCAAAATGAGTTGAATTTTGTGCCATGATACTCATAAACATACACTCATTCATGTACAACCTCCAAAACATGGGAAAACGTGTATTTTGTGTAAAAGAAAATACTATCGCCCATGGGCCAAAATCTTTTTTACCCATGGGCGAGATTTTTTAATATCGCTCTAAATTAGGCAAGTTAAGTCAAAATGAGATGAAATTTGTGTCATGATGCTTATAAACATACATTCATTCATTTACAAACTATAAAAAATGGGAAAACATGTATTTTGAGTAAAAGTATATTTTCTCGCCCATTATCGCCCATGGGCCAAAATCTTTTTCACCCATGGGCGAGATTTTTTACTATCGCTCTAAATTAGTCGAGTTAAGTCAAAATGAGTTGAAATTTGTGTCATGATACATATGAACATACACTCATTCATTTACAACCTCCAAAACATGAATTCTGAGAGAAACTAAACATTTTCGCCCTTGGGCGAGCGAGTTTAAATTTAAAGTTTTCGAAAAAACATTTTTTTCACTTTTTCATCCTTAGCATATATTCATAACAACTGCATGTTAAATTTGGTGAAATCCCTTGTCAGAACGTGCCCACAGTGCGGAGAGTTTCTGGACTTTTCTGAGTCCAGAATCAAATTGTGACGTGTTAAATGTTAATTACATCATATTTATTAGTTGTTTGTTGGTGTAACGCATAGTTCTCTAACGATTCCCGGGTAATCAGCACGAAACCGCTTTAAGTGGCACGCTGATCAGTCGCTACATGGCTGAAGATAGTGTCAATGCGACTCCGCCACTAGTGTGCTAATCAACAGAAACAAACAGCGTTATCTGAAAAGAGAAATACCGGAATGACTTCAGTGAGAACGACTAAAAATCGGGTAACGATTTTAGAATGAATATAGGTAAATTTCAAAAAGCCTGTCAGCGAAGCTCACATAATACACCTATGTTGGAATCGAACCCGGGTCTTTGGTGTTACGGGCGAACGCTTGGCTACCTCGATCCTCGCTACTTCAAGATTAAGAGGCAGATTGGACGCTTGTTTGACTGAATTAACAGGAAATGATGATCGAGTTAATACAACCTGCTATCTGGTTGTATTCTTCATGCGTTGATAAACACTTGGTCAACTTAACGTTAACTTTGAAATAGCTTTGAAAGAGATGACTTGCTCAAACAAATGACATTTCTGACTGATGAAACATTTACTTGCCTTGTCATGTGATGGGTGTCATTGGTTGGGGAGGATGCCAATATCACTTAATCTCATTCCTGGTTTAGATTTCATATTATATGAAAGTAGTTGCCATGTACTGATGCATACATTTACAAATTATTTACAGACGTCCTACTGCCTTGCTACATTGTGTATGTTCGAAGTGGAGTTTAACCATAACCACTCACGCACAACCGCTGAATTGACCGCATACAAAATTTTACCCTTTCCAAAATCGACAGGTATCCTTCAATGAGTCCATCCCGCTGTTCCTTGAACGCTTACACATGCGACAGTTCCTGAGAGGAAAAAGATAGGCGTCGGCCCGGGAAAGCGCCATTTCAATATTTAGTATACCCGGTAAAGCGTCAGACCAGGTTCTGTCGGGTATGGCCGAGAAAGCATCAACATGATGGCTGCATAGAAAACATAAGATTACCATAAATTAGTTGAGCATGGAAGGAGGAGCTTGAGGGTTATCATCTGAACTAAGTGCATTTGACAGACCTGTAATGGTAGTAGTTGGAACTTATAGATTCCTGAGCGAGTTTGTTGCTGCCAAAGCACTCCCAAAGGTGAACAAGACTGCCACAAAGATATTCTTAGTTTGCAATGGGAGTCGTGTTGACAGGCGTTACTGTGGCTGGACAGGGCATGTGTAGAGGGTAGGAATTTGTATTTGTTCATACATGCCTACATGTATCACTACAATGATTTACAATGAGTGACACACAAAATATGCTACTTTTAGAAACATAAATATTTGTATACATATGTATACATATTATCACTAAAATGTGCCCAAAGGTTGATATTTTATAAAGTTAATCAATCACATAACAGTGAAACAGGGGCACCTATCAGATTTGCACAAGTCGTTGAGCGTCAGATGCCCATAGATTTTGTTAGATGATAAGCCAAAACGCTGTACTGTCCATCACGTCATTTATCATGAAAGGTCACATTAATTAATATCGCTGAATCCGCTTCTATTCTCAGGGCAATCCTGAATTCGACGAGTAAATACTTCTAATTAAACGCCCATAATCACCGTCGCGTTGATATTTCCATTACAAGGGATATATATATTTATATATATATATATATATATTCCAGTGTAGATCTATGTAATAATGTCTACTGTCCATCACGTCATTTATCATGAAAGGTCACATTAATTAATATCGCTGAATCCGCTTCTATTCTCAGGGCAATCCTGAATTCGACGAGTAAATACTTCTAATTAAACGCCCATAATCACCGTCGCGTTGATATTTCCATTACAAGGGATATATATATATTTCAGTTTTCATGTGTTTATTGTTTGTATTAAGAAATAGATAAATATGTTTTGTATAGGTAATAGCGCTGTTGCCAAGGGCTGAAGTGATGGTGTAAATGCAGCTAGGGCCCAGCAGAAAGCACAAGTACTGCAAGTCCCACTGGTCCTTATCCTGTTTTTATATAATTTATTGTCTTTAAACATAAGAAAATAGCTATAGATTTACATCTAGATCTTAGTTGTTTTACTGTCCTTTTTCGCGTCGACAGTTTTTAAAATCTACGTTTATGTATCATATTGTTTTAGTCACAATATGGCTGAACTAGTGCCGACGTGACGAAAAATCTCGCTCACTCAGGCCATCCCAATCTTTCGGCATAGCAGCACCAAGTTCGTTATGCATGGTTGTTGGTTGTTGACGGTGACGTGCGCGCCCTCCGAAGACATCCAAGACATGTCCGTTGAGTGCATATTGCCGATGTGACGTTAAATAATAACTCACTCACTCACTCACTCGTTGAGTGCACATCATGGTAAGGAGGTTATGCTCTCCTGTTTGAGGTACTTGCTGTACTACTGTCTAACCATCTTATTGAACACAGCCCAACAGACAAACCTGTACTAGCAAAGGGGTTCATTGAGGCCACTACAGTCAAGTAGTCTGATCCAGAGTTTGAAGTCTCATCTCTGGGAGCTGATCATGAAGAAGCGGACACACCACTGATTTTGCATTGCATCCATACTCAGATGAGACGATTGTGCGTGACACAGACGTGCTTCTCCTACTTCTGGCACACTATGACCAAATGAGATGCACTCAACTTTACATGAAAGCTGGGACATCGAAAGCTCCAAATTATCTCCCAGTACACGAAATCAGCAGGCAACTGTCTGCGGATGAGGTTGATACGATACTTGCTTTCCATGCCATCACTGGATGTGATAGTGTGTCTCAGTTCAGTGGCCACAGTAAGAAAACAGCATGAAAGGTCTTCCAGCGACACCATACTGATCTCACTGGACTTAGAAGGGGCCCTTTCACTGAAAACCTAGCTAGATCAACAGAGAAGTTCATCTGTAAAATATATGGCGTGCCTGAGGTCGATACATGCAACAAAGCACAAGTTAAATTGTTTTGTCTTGGCAGTGTACAAGAGAATCTGCCACCAACCTCTGATGCAGCAAGGTTCCACATCATGCGTTCCCACTACCAAGCAGGTATCTGCAACAAAGCACATTGCCTATATCCAGATCTTCCTCCAGTGGCTGAAATAGGGTGGGTTCACCAAGACGGTCATTTAGTGCCACGGCTACTCTCTCTGCCACCTATCCCAAAAGCTTGCAGGGAGATCACATCATGCAGTTGTATGAAAGGATGCCTTAGTCAACGCTGCAGCTGCAGGAAACTTAAAAACAACTGCCAGAACACCAGATATGTATGGGAATATGCGAATGCTTACAACTTTTACTGTGTATACTGCTAAGGCAGCAGACAACATTAAATAATAAGCATTCTTTCTATTGCCGTGATTCCGCAAATATATTGTTCTTAAAACACTTACCTTCTGTTGTGTCATTGTTAGTTGTACGTGCCCTGTTATACTGAGACAAAATTCATATTGCATCCATAATATGTCGCCCTTGGTTTTGACATGTTTAAACAAATGGGAATGAAATCAAATGGGATGGAGAAGAACGGTTTTTTTGACCATCTAAATATTCACAATTCATGCATTGTTCATTGTTCAAAATGAGAAATAATGCAGTAGGTATGCAAATCAATTATTTTCTTCCAATTTGATCACAAAACTGAGTATTGCATTGCATTCCCCATATGTGAAAACATTCAAAAAAGCATTTTGCAACTTTCTAACTTGATTAAGAAAGTGATATGTTAGTTTTCAGGTTTCAGTCTGGCGTTGGCGGCCATCTTAGATTTCTCAATTTTGAGGCATTGTGGGGCATTTTTGAGTTTGGCATACAGCATATTTGGATTCAGCACCCCTCAATACCCCTATTAAGCTTGTATGCCAAAATTTAACACGATTTGCTTTCAGCGCCTTAAATAAGCACGTTTTCCCAAAAGCTGCCTAGACTACAACAACAGACCAATGTGTAGCCGGTTTTAATTTCACTGAAATACCAAGCAATACAATGACACGTTACACTGTAAATTTGAAATTTACACCATGTTCTAGTAACCATCATGAATAACGTTTGCACGAAATCGTCTGTGAAATAACCTGACTGAAAGTGTTATAAACATTTGTTGTTTAATCAAATAGAAGTGCACGTTCTTCCCAAACGATTCACCAATTAAAAACATGCAGATGCGGGTTAGGATTTGTCTTCAGCGACCCATTAGTTTGGGATATAAAGATATTGGATAACTGTAACTTTAATACTGTAAGTCTGGAATGTTTTTATGCCGTGTGCCGTGGCTAACATTAGATATATAATTGCGTCTGGAAAGTGTCGTGACGCCCTGTTGATATTGCCAAAGATCAAGGCCACTTTTGTATGCCTTCCTTGTACACAGGATACAGCTTGAAGAAATGGTAAATCAAATGTGGTAAATGTAAGATGGTGGATTTTAAAGGTGTCCGCCCGGCATGTAGACAAACCAAATTTCATATGTTGCAAAATGTTAAGAACTAATCTTTGCCTTTTTAGCTTTGATTCTTAAAACAGAGAAATAGGAGTAAAGATCTTAAAATGACACTGAGTCAAGGTAGTATAGTTAGAGTCGGTATCACATGAGTATAGATGTGTAGTGCAAAATGCATTTACACTCATCAACATGGCTAATGCTTTAGTTCGTGTATTTTAAATTTCGGCTAAGTCTTCCTACCATCGCCAGCGGCTGAAGGGATGGTGTAAATCCAACTAGGGTCCATGCAGGTAGCAAAAGTATTGTAAGTCCCCATGGTTCCTAGTATGGTGATCTACCTTCAGTTGTTGGCGATCTATTGCTCGTGTTTTTTATTGTATTGTCTGCTTTGATTAAATGTTTTAGTTTTCCATGCTAGTTTTAAATCCATATCTGTGATACTCTAGTTATTTTACAGTCCATCGATGACTGATTATTTACCTACTTGTATTTATTGTGTATGCCCAACATTTCTCGTCACTACATGGCTGAAATATTGCCGAGGTGACGTTAAATTTTAACTCACTCACTCACTTTAGTTCGTGTTACGCTTCTCGGCGATATTCATGGCGGCAAGCATCCGTATTACAACGGCCACAAGTACCGAGTGAACAAGAAGAGAGCTGAGAAGACTTACTCGAAGTGTGTTACACCTGATTGTCCTGCATACCTGATGACAGTTGACAACATTCTCAACATGGTTGGCCACATGCACATACACAGAGATCCCGACTGACGTATTCAAATCCGAACTTCACCACCGTTCTAGAACAGGCACAACAACCTCGATTCTACAGATTTACCAAGACGACATACGCAACTTCAGACACAACCCGACATCACCTCAGATGCTCTGCTGCAGGATATACCCACCTATGACGCAGTAAGAACCAGCATGTACCGGCAGCGACACACGACTGTCCCCAAACTCCCGCAGGCCCTGGCTGATACCAACCTAGAATGAGTCAGTGAGTGAGTTTAGTTTTACGCCGCACTCAGCAATATTCCACCTTTATGGCGGCGGTCTGTAAATAATCAAGTTTGGACCAGACAATACAGGGATCAACAGCATGAATATCGATCTACGCCATCAACCTAGAAGACCAGTGGACGAGGACAGAAGCTGGAAACAGGTTCCTGCATAACCCCCATTGGTCCAGATACAATGCTGATCTTTAAAACAGACAAGAAAATTGGGATTCATTCTCGCGCAGATGTCATCTTTGCAGATGGTACTTTTTCTTCAGCTCCAAGGTTTTTTGACCAGCTATATTCCATTCATACAGATTTTCAAGGACACATGATACCCCTTGTCGCCGCGCTTACTCAGAACCGAACAGAAGACACCTATGCCCATGAGTTTATGTATTTCAGTATCAAGAAAATGTTCATTAAGAAACACCAGCCAGAAAATTCGCTGCCTTCGCACAAATATCGGCGCACTTGATATTTACTGCTTGCCTTAAAGGGTGTGAAACCTTGCAAAGTTCAGTACTTTAGGGCTTAATCTCAAATACTTAATTAAATTTGAAAAACAGAAGTAGCCAGACGACCGCGAAGACGAAACAGTCGAAAGCATCCCCCAAGCGAAATAAGAACCCCACTGTGGTTAAAATGGGTGTCTGGTGTTTGACAAGCTGTGCAATTTTCAACGTTCAGACCGGCGCTCAGTTTGCTTCCTTACGCCCTGATTTTTTAACCGCATTATGAGACTTTTTTCTCTCTGCTCATCAGTTTTCATACCATGTCGAAAGCTTACGTCACCCAATACCGCATAGGTAAAAACATAGACGATAGTACTCAAATGCCCACTCATGGGATTAATCCCTGTCAGGTATTCATTTTGTTGTGGACACCAGTACCAGTTTTTCCTATTTTCAATGTAAGTATACATTCACCCGGCAATGGTATTTGGTATAGGCGGACTCATACGGGTCAGCCCGTCGAATCGATATGTCGAATTCGACCGAATCGTATCGTCTGAGTGATTAATCGAATTCAACAAACGGTACAAATCGGCCGCTCGAACCCGCGTCGATTGTGTCACGCCTGTGTTGAGCCGGTTCTAGTTATTAGGCAAGTTGGATGCGGCGCGGCCAATCAAATTGCATTTTGGTGTCACTTGGTAAATGTTTACATACAAGCGCGAAACAAGGCTTCGTCTGCTTCAAAGAATCCACGCCTCGATTTTTCACGACTGTTCATCTTCAATTTCAAGGTCTTTGATGAATGGCTGTATGCTCCGTGTCTGTCACGACGGATGATCCAATCTTTCGCTCAAGAACTTCTCTTTCGTCGCTTTGAGATTGCCGTCTTCCTCGCATAGTATCGCGCAGCAGATAACTGCCGCTGAGTCAGCGTCAGACATTTTGATACCATGGAAACAAAATACCGCGAGATATCATGAGATCGACACTAATATCGGCAGATCAAATCGCGTGAGAGGTAGCAAACCGATCAGTCAATATTCGTTTCAACCACCGAACATGTTGAACTATGTATGGAAATCGGAAGGTCGTTACGACGTGCTGACCCGTGTGAGTCGCACTTAAAGGGGCACTGATCCAGAGCAATTTCTGTGGACTGGTTGCTGCTTTTGTTATTGTTTTTCTGCCATGAGTACCCGGATGATATCCCAGAATTATTGACTGCTTCGTTACCTCTGCTGCGTCACCCTCATGCGCAGTTGATAGTATAAGTATCAGGACTTGTGTTAGGACTGAAAAATAACGAAGTCAATATACGTCTTTACATTTGTCTTATAATCCTAATTAGTTTATTATCATATTTGTATGCATTTTGACAATGAATAAAATGTACACGATCTGCTTATACTAAGTTAAATGACATGACTGTAATATCTAGACACTTTATAGATTGCCAACGTTAATCATATTTCACATACACGCCCAAAGTGCGGCCTAGTGTATGTTGTCTGTCTCATTACACTTCACGGCGAAAAAAATGATTCTGTTAAATGCTAAAACAAATGAATATAAACAAAAATGCAATGTTAAAATTAAAACAGACTAAAGTTATAGCAACAATATCAGGCTATTACCTTGTTCGGGGGATGTATCCATCAATATCCACATAAAGGAACGNNATGCCATTCATCTGCAGCTGACAAAGAATTCTGTTCCATGTCATATGTCTTTTAACAGTATAATATGCGAAAAAGTGATCTATCGTTTCAGGTTTTCCACATTGGTGTATAGTCCCATTGGCCACCCAAGATAGCACACCTGGCAACAAAATTGCATGATGTCCGCCATTCTTTAACAAAGTAATTTAGTTAGCCAATAATGAGCAATCAATGTATTAGTGATTAACCTTTTGAAGGAAGGAAGTTTTTACACAGACACTTTACGACCGGGTGAATTCAGAATAGATTAGTAAATCTACATACATAAACACTACCTTTTGACAAGTCCGCTCTGCAAAATAAAAGGAATTAATCAATCAGCGTATTATCGGTTAATCCCTTGATCGATGTTTGACTTGTAACTCAGTCGAAGGTCGTAGGCGTTATGATTAATGTTTGCATTCACTCACACATACACAGTAGATGTGACTTTTCAGTACAGATTCTTGTATCGTTGTGACGCAAGTATCCACCCATAAAGTTGGACCTCATCTGTTTTTTCACCTTCTTCAATCACAGTCCTTGAGAGTACGATTCGGTAGTCATGAGTGGAAGGCGTTTGCTCATCACGTTGAAGACCCAAGTTCGATTCTACAATTGGTACCATGTGTGAATGACAATCCCGCTATAAAAAGAAACGAACACACACACACACACACACACACACACACACACACACACTCGTTTTTGAGAGAATTCATCAACGTCCTAACTAAATAGTGTTAATTTTCATTCTCGGCCAAACGTTCTCGGCAGCTGGCGTGTCTAGTGCAACTGGAATTTAGCTCGGGTGAACATGGAACTAAAGACATTTTGGCATATATAAGTTGTGTTTGTCGTGTGAGTGTAGGAAATAAGCGCACCGGGATATAAAGACATTTCAAGGGAACATTATTTACAGATGCTGCCTGTCGGACAGAACGTGCTTGCCCTTAACGCGAGACAGTTTCAATGAAAACATAATAATGACTGCCGTGGTATTGTCATTTGTGGGATTCCGTATGATGTTCGTAAAACTTATAACTTTGATAATGATGCTATTCTGAAAGTGATTGATGTGGATGTCACGATGACCTGTAAATGTCACAATGACCTGTAAATGTCACAATGATCTGTGCAAATATCACACAGCAATATTACATCCCGGAGAAGACCTTTACATGTGACATAGGTTTCGTTGGGTGATCAATTACAGAAAAGATCTACTCTCATCGTTGAGAGATGATGGCGTTATTGCAGTAACAAAGTCAAAATCGTTGAATGTAATATTACACATTGCTGCAAACCTGCAAGTTCTGTGTGCTCAGCCTTTAAAAACAATTGCTGATTTTCTTGTTTAAAGTGTTTCTTCGTTAGATGGCATTTAGAAGCTGGAATGGTGAAGAGGAACAATTTTTATGGATAGACAACTCCTTTATTGCAATGGATGTAATGGTGTATAGAATACACGTTTCGGTGTAGATCCTAACACCGTTATCAAGCAAATGGTACTCATCATATCATATATTATATGAGACGGGTATTTGAGTTTATACAATTGAATAGGTTGATGTACATTATGTTGGCAAAATAAGGCTTGTTGTTATTGAGGCAATGACTGCAGTCAGATAGACAAAGGGTGAAGAAGGGATATTCTTGATTAGCCTTAATTAGTTGATCGTAAGCTATAGGGATGTTTAAAGAGAATTGGAAAAGATGGGTTTTGTAACTGATGTATCTAGTCCTCAAGTGGTTGAATAAAAAACACTTTCTTCACACTTCATCTTGTGTTTCCGTCACCAACGAAGGTGTGTGTATGTATATAACATGACGTCCACAGAATGTCCAGTCGAACTGCCATTCAACTAGGCAAAGGCAAAGAGCGATGAGGAATATATGAATGGATCACTGGTCACTTAGTGACATCAGATCATTTAATAAAAGGTAAGAATATTCTGCCCTGTCGCTCCCACGATGACGACGTGAAAAATGTGTTTGTCTGTTGGTCGATGCCGTACACCAGGCAACAGTCCTGCCGGGATAACGTAGATGTCCAGAACAGTTTATTCTCAAAATCCCAGCAACACTGACACATGGATATAAACATGTCATACATTTATACAATAGATGGGCAAACGTACAGAAGTACAGGTAAAATAGGTAATAAATTACTTTTTAGCATCAGTATATATATAAACAACACGTATTACCATTTCTTTTGTTTTAAAATATTAACAATATCTTCCCTTGTACATGTTTTGTGAAAAGAATTACTTTAATTATTTCTTCAAGCTTTGAAACTAGCCATGTCGAGGAAGACAAAAGATATCCATAGTAGACGACCATATGTTCAAAAGTATCAAAAGTAAGAAATCGGTAAAAAGTAGCACTCACTGGAGTTGACCTGTACCATTGTTGTGATTCAAACCCAGCAGTTCTACTTGCAAAGGTAAATGACTGTACCTCTTGGCTTCTCAAACCTCCACAACACCTGTGGACTACATGTACGTAAGTTTTAAAGCCGTTTTTATTAGAATTCGAGTTACATCATGTGATTCAGGTGTCAGACGTTTATCATTTTGGTTAAAACCCATGGGTATGATGCTAACAAGTCTGATTGAAACAAGGATTGAAACCTACGATTATAGGTTCCTGGCGTGTCCAAATGACGCAACCCCGCACAGCAAATGTCAACAGCCTTTACAACTGCGCCTGCCTTTTCCCAGCCATGGAAAAACTGATGTACAATATTATATGTACAGAGGTACTTTGGGCTATTAATGACGAATCTGTCGCAATTGGATGCATCACAAGAACTGATACCTGACACCCAATGACGAAATACTCAGATATCTAATTAGAAGCGATAAAACCTTTTTCACACCAATAAGAAAACTATGCTGAAATCAATGTCGTTTTTACAGTTCCGGCTATACGGTGAGCATGGGTTTGTTTGTTTGCTTAATGCCGTAGCCAGTAATAAATAATCCAATCTGAAACAGACTATGTAGTGACTGACATCATGCAATCGATTTATCCCAACACTTCAAAACGATTTGTTGGAAGACAGTAATCTGCATAAGCATTAAAGCTCTACAAAATACTTATACATACTTGGTTATCTTCCAGAAAAGATTGCATGGAGCGTGAAAGTGAAAACTGAATAATACAAAATATCCTAGTAGTTGATCACTGAAAATATTGATTGAACACTGAACACCAGATGTTCTTACACGATTTGCAGAAACAAAGGTTTGATGCCTAACGCGGCACCAAGGAATACTCCTGCCGTTCTACAACACTTTAGTGACAGAATATTGTGCTTCCTGCCTCTGCAGGAACTCTTGAACACTACATATGTGTACGTATATTTACTTCGGTTGCACATATTAAAGCCACGTATACATTTACTGAATCGTTTTGCACACACGAAGTATATCTGTTACAGTCAATCTGTCAAACCAGTCATTTGGTCAAATGGCTGTAACAATTGTTCTTAAAGCATTTGGATTTCTTAGTCCCACATCTCTTGCTACCAGCACCGTTACACTTTACGAAACAATGGTTTTACAGATTGACTGCAGCATATCCAAACAAACGATGCACCGATATCACAATGAATCGTGACAAGCCAATCATTCACATTCAAGTGAGTTCTTTCTCCGGCTCTTTCGTCAATGAACGTTTCATAATAAGATTATGCTCATGACGTGTTATCATACTACATGTGCACGTGTGCAAGCACTACTGAATCTGTCGCGAGAACAGTACCTAACGGCATAAGCGCCGTGAATATGATACAGTTTACTCAGCACATTAGAATATACTACTGACATTATGACCCTCGGGGTCCACAAGTAGAAACAGCGACCCTGTTGAACCAAATACAGGGCGTCAGTGCAAGAGAATACCCTGTCTTGACTATCTCCAGGATAACATTTGTTCCAAAGGGCAATATAACCGTGAAATTTATATTGATCGATCACTGAAAATCAGTTATGACCTGCCCTACCGGTTGCGCCCGATATTCACACAATTTACGTCAAATTAGTAATTTTACAGATCGACGCGTAGCCTGTGCAAACTCGAGTGTGTTTGGGAAGTTTTGCAGCCTTTTCGAAACCTGTTGAAAGCCGCCTGGTTGTTATACAATAATTGAAACAGCGGTCGATACTTGGAAGTGGTGAAGATACATTTTTATACATCTGACACCTGGAAAAATGTAAAATGAAGTATCGCCGTAAGGGAAATTGAAAGCGATTCTAAAACCAATCGATGTAAGACCGATAATGCGGTCAATTTCAGTTAGATTCTATCACAGGATGGTCATTAAATTGCTTGCCTTTTGTACCACTGATATGATATGATTGCGGACATTAGCATCCATGTTTCTACCATGGCACAGATAAATAAAAAGACACCGTCATGTCTTTAGCACGTCTGTATTTAATGCAGGATTGGTAATAATTTACAGCAAAAACTAAAAGGTCATATAGTCAATGTACGGAGTATCTAACATCTGTCATGAGTGATAACCTAATTGTATTTTTCAAGCTTTAGTACATATTTCAAACTGACCTATCAAAAGAACTTGTTCAACTCTATGTCAACCTGAGTACACATTTTAAAATATCCCTGGTCCGGATATGTCAGCAGCGATAGCAGCACTGAAACACACACCTGTTGGCTTCTGATTAGCAGTTTGTATGGATTCCGCTGTGCACCCATCATGGTCGTGAATGTTGTAATTCATGTTTTCCAAATCAACCCACACAGATTTGCTGATTACGTTCCGTCCATACAGATATAACGTCTAAATGTCCAGTAATACTGTGAAATGTAATTACGCAATGTTCTCGTTTGTTACTTGTCTTAATGGGGTTTTCAAATCAAAGTTAACCAGATAGGTGTTACGAAAGACTCGACAGATCATGAACCTTACAACTCCACCTGATTGCAAGGTTTAGCTCGTGACGTTAATGTTTCAAGGAAACGTGTAAAGACGTCCTTCATAATCCATTCACATTGCAACCGTTTCACATATCGTCTTTAGATCAAATTAGATTGATGAGTCTGGTTATAACTAATGTAAAGGAAACTACAGAAGCAAACATTAAATTTCTCTTTCCGAAAATAAATGATAATGGTAATTGCTCACTAAGTACGAATGCAATGTTTGCTCTATATATGCTTCGTGCCATTATAGTTCTTAATTAAGCCTCTAATGTAATACTCTGGCGCCTCATGTTAATAAAAAAACTGGAACCACATGGCCTTGAAATGACACTGTTCATGTTGTATACGGTCCAGACATATTTCAATAAAAATACCATTTTGTGGCCAGGGTATCATTTAGAATGCATTTTCCCAGATACGTGTCTCAGTGAAGGTCTCACCAAAATATTATACATGCATTATTGATCACAATATCCGAGAATACAATATCCTGGCGACATAATGTTAGTGGTTGAGCTCTGTGATCCAGAATACCACTGAGCTGCAAAAATTGATTAATACATATCTAATTCTTAAAAACTATTTTATGATGTAATCATGACATCTGCAACATATCCCCACGTTTGCAATAAATGAGGAAATAGGGGAATTATTACAGTACCGTGGGAGAACAGACTTACTGATTGCACAATACATTTATGCATGCTTACAAGACGCCAAACTGTTTGACTTTCAATGCATACTTTTTATTCACTAAAGCCTAACTGCACGCACAAAACAGCAACAGCAGATGAAAACAAAGCATAACATGTTTCTATTGTTAGAATATCGTGTCAAAACAATATATGATTTGGAAATGAGTTTGTATTGTATAATAGACATAAATACATGTTACCCTCTAGGAATTTTCGCTGTTGCTGGAAACTAAGGGTTATCATTTCATGAAAATTACAATTCTGAGAAATCGAGAGATATTATATGAAACATACTCGCTGAGAAATATACTCACATTTCAAAAAAAGTAAACATCACCCAGACAGAGTTTTAGTACTGTATCAGGGGTATTATGTATGTGGATTTTTATACGAACTGAGTATATTAATAGCGGTGTTGCAGAGCTCGAGAGAGTAAATGGCCAGTGCAATATGTTGGTAGGTAAAACTTGCAATATATAAGACATGACTCACCACGCAGTATAGCGCCATTCTGTACACCTTTCATGGGCAGATACTTTTTTTTTGCAGTGGATGCGACATTTCGGTGTAGATCCTATCACCGTTATTAAAGGGCCACCGATCCAGAGCGATTAATGTTTATCGCTAACAGTCTAATTTACGTAACCAAGCTGCAGGCTGGTCGGTACCTGCTCACTCGACCGTGATGGGCACTGGCCTACTGTCCATCTTGGCAGAATTTCTTCAACCTAAATTTTAGGAAGGGTGGATGGCCGTTATTTGGAAATATCCCGGTAGTTCTTGTCTGACTGTAATAAAGAATCCCAGCAGTGTAAACATTTTCAGATGTTCTGATGCCTGGATGGTATAATGATTTGATCCTAATTCTGTGTTTTGTACCTTGATATCCAATCATGTCATGATGTTTATTACCTATGCTATGATATTAAAACACACATTTGATGTATTTGAATCAGTAAACTAAACATCCCCATCATGCCATAGCTAGAAAAATCTGAACATTTACTTAGGTAAATAGGTATATGCAACAATGCAGTTCCGTTCGTATCCTCGAAACAGTGTCGACCTATAAGTTTTTGTCAGGCAATCAAAAGTGCAAGCAATACAGCGATTTACTACTCCCTTCCTGTAACCCGTGTTTAGGGGCAAACCTACACGTTATTTGTGATCATTCACTTGATGGTCAGTTAATGCATCTATAACAGGTATAATTAGTGGTAACACCACTCCGATTATCCGACAAAGGTTCCCATTTGGCATTTCTCGTGTCTGGACTAACTACTCAACATTATATATTAAGGTCTGATGTGGCAAATATATACTGAACAACAAAAGTTTAGCACACTTTTGTTACATTTATATACAAAAGAATGATATGAGACAAAATACTGAAATTTGGCCYAAACGTGAACACATGATGACACACTTGAGTGCCATCAAACTTTACTCGATTGTTGGACCGTTGTAAAAACCAGGATGGTGCACGTACATATCGGGTTTATGCCCATCGGCAGAAAAATCATGCAAACTGGGGTGTATAACAGGGTTGACATGACAC